>JASGXE010014076.1:0-11995 GCA_030068105.1 Sinentomon sp. SZTP_YWyxl | reverse complement strand
AAAAACAGTAAAGAGAATTTTGACACAAGAGCCTTGTTTACTCCCCCTCCTGCCCCACTTTCGCGCGAAACCCCCTCACCAGGGGCGGGCGCGGGTGGCGGCCGGAAGCGCGGAAGGGAGCGCGAGGAGAGCGCTGGAGGGAGGAGCGCGAGGAGAGAGAGAGAGAGGCGCGAGGAGCGCGAGAGAGAGCCGCGCGCAGAGAGAGAGAGGTGAAAGAGAGGGGAAAACCCCATTGTATCTACAACAAAACCAAGGGGGAAAACCCAAATGTATCTACAACATTTTATACCTGCGTTCCAGTCCTTCTATGTGTTTTTTCAAGTCTCAAGATTTTGATGCAGCAAATTCGAGTGTGGACGGGTCACCAGAAATGTTCGTATACGAGTAATGGTCAGTTTCAAGGAGCACCTTGTCCAGAGTGGAATGACCATGATTTTGGGAAACGGAACATCAAAGAATATCGAGAGCTTTTTGAAGGGACATTTTCTCGCCGTAAAGTTTATTCGCGCATCTTTCAGCGCCCACACCACTTTTTTCTTTCAATCATGTTCCCCTCATGTTTTCATGACAATAAATATCACAAGTATAGGGCCTAAGTTCCAAAATCAAACTCGGTCTGATCCAATTATTGATGCAACAAATTTCGACGTGCGAAGTTTGACCTTTCATGAGCAAAAACCGCAGAAAATTTTACAGGTTTCGTGTCGTTTGATGGCAACTGAGTTTATCCGCAAGGAAGCCACATCGCATTCCAGGATCTAACAAAAAAATTCGATTTGTGTCTCAAATTTCAACTCATGACCAATGGCTTGTGAATGGCATGTTGTCGCTGTTGTGGAAAATCGGTTGTCGGAAAATGATGCACTCTTTTTTCGCCGCGAACGCTTTGTTTCTCTCGATTGATTTCGGCACCTGTTGGCTGTTGCATCGAGTTCTTCTGGAATTGCGTCGCTGTCGCGTGTCGCATGAAGGAGTCACGTGTCGCATGTTGGCGTCAAGTTTGTGGAAGCAGATTTTTTGAACCAAAAATAAAGTGCGTCCATCTTTAGTTGGAGCCCAAATGCAAATCGACGGTGTGTGATTGTTTCTGGCAATCAAATCAACCAGCGACTCAAAAATTTCCGCAGTTCTTAAATTATTCAAGTCCGTGTGCACGCAGGGAGCAAATTCACATCAAAAATTAAAACGGTCATGTCATGATCATGTAAAAAACGTTTCCACGATGCGCTTTAATGCTTCAAGTGGAATTTACGACAAGCCTTTCGCAACCTGGGCGCATCATTAAACACTCAATTGTGAATTAGCGGCCGTAATCGCACAGGATCTCAAGCACATTTTTCAATTGAAGTGAATTCAATTCAATTCCAGCTTATCTCGCGTCGGCAAGATTCTGGGTGTCGTGACCCGGCCTTAAACTTTATTACACCTCCGAGCCGCTACCGATTGAACAAAAAACGAGGACAGAAAGTGGATACCTAATAAAAGTGCTCTTCGCATGCATGTGTCCTCAGCGATCTTTGCGGCCTCAAAACAAGAAGCATGAATATCCAAATTCCCTGTAAACGTTCATGTAACTGTATAAATTTAAAAACAAGCGCTTTCCTGAAGAGACATGCATGCATCGGCACATCGGCAGCAGCAGTGAGTGATTGTTTCTTCATTATCAGATGAAGTCGGCCGTTGATGGTTCGTTTCACGACCACCTCGAATGTCGAAGCAATGAGCGGCGCCACTGTCGACAGTTTCCAAATCTGAATGCCTATTTGGCGCGCGGCATATCTGTATCTATATTCCTTGTGGAGGAGCCAGGAACCTCTGACGTCGTTGCGTTGATGAGGAATAATCATGGACCGGAACATCATGGAGTGCGAATGATCTGGAAGGAATGGGTGGTGTGCGGATTGGGGAAGAAAAGGCAGACGTGGCCGACCAGAGGGGGGAACAAATTTTAGCAGGAAAGGGAAATGCTCAGAGAGATGAGGTTTGGCAAACAGAGAAAAGATGAGAGGAGAGAGCGGGGAGATGAGAAAATCTGGTGGGGTTGGCTCGGAATGGATGTGAAGGAAGATTACAGGTGAGAGTGACAGAGTGGTAGAGGTCTACCGGTTGAAAATTTGAAGACTATACATTGATAGAGACGGCAATTTAAGCAGAAGGGTTTGGGGCGTCAAAACATTGGAGGGAGGTCGAAGAAGGATGATAGATAATGAACTGGCAAGTGACAACCTTAGCGGTAATGAAATAAAATGACCAGAGTTGGCAGCAATGTGGACAGTTGATGATGTGGAAAGATCATGTGCAGTCAAGTCAAGGTTTAGCGAGGCACTGGGGGTGGGGTAATGAATTACTGAGGCCTGGTGGAGAAAAAGAGGTGAAGCAAAGAAGTAAAGTTCGGAAGGAGGGATTAGGATCCCTATACCTTCACGCCGAAGACAATCCTCGGCATGTCATTGCCAATGTCCAATGCCCCAATCGCAACCATTGAATTCTTTCATCGGGTCGGTATATGCTGAGATGGATCGGGGGACTGGGATAGAACGGACTGAGGCAGAATGGGACTGAGGCAGAATTTTTTTGTCGGCCTCTGTCCACTTCTGCCCCAGTCTCATTCTGCCTCAGTCCCATTCTGCCTCAGTCCCATTCTGCCCCAGTCCCATTCTGCCTCAGTCCCATTCTGCCTCTGTCCCATTCTGCCTCAGTCCCATTCTGCCTCAGTCCCATTCTGCCTCAGTCCCATTCTGCCTCAGTCCCATTCTGCCTCAGTCCCATTCTGCCTCTGTCCCATTCTGCCGCAGTCCCATTCTGCCTCAGTCCCATTCTGCCTCAGTCCCATTCCGCCTCTGTCCCATTCTGCCTCTGTCCCATTCTGCCCCAGTCCCAATCTGCCTCAGTCCCATTCTGGCTCAGTCCCATTCTGCATCAGTCCCATTCTGCCTCAGTCCCATTCTGCCTCTGTCCCATTCTGCCTCTGTACCATTCTGCCTCAGTCCCATTCTGCCTCTGTCCCATTCTGCCTCAGTCCCATTCTGCCTCAGTCCCATTCTGCCTCAGTCCCATTCTGCCTTAGTCCCATTATATCCCAGTCCATTCTATCCCAGTCACCGGTCCCGCTGAGATGCATGAAAAGTTTTGATAAGGTTCACCTTTATGCCTCATGAACCATCCTGAATTTAGCACATCAACGCTGCGGCCAATGTCAGGTTTGCGATATTTCTGGCACCAGGGATCACACGACCCTATGATTTCCCAGGCGGACAAGGGAAGTGTAGTGTGGCAAATACGCGTTCGTCCAAAACACTCATTTTTTCGCAAAATCGATGTCCGTATTCAATTTTCTTTTGGTTATTTGCTCGCCTGGTTCTGACAACTGTTTACGCCGGAGAAAAACGCACACAATCAAGAAGAAAGAAGCTGAGACTCAATCGTCCGAGCCGATGTGTCCTTTTCCTGATGCCCATATGAAGAAAGTAATTTCGCGTGCCCAAAGTTGGAGCAAACCCTCAACCGAAAAATTGGCTTCAGAGATTAAAGTCTTTGCTTGGTTGCTTCGGAACAGATCAAATGTTATTCCTCAGGCCGCATTACACCAGTTTGTGGAACCCTCAGGCATATAGCTTTCCAAATATCAACCCTTGCCATACCCGCGTCTGTAGATTGCTAATAAAAGGCAGGGTTGAAATTTGCTCTGCGGTGCAATTTGATCCTGATTTGAAATCCTCGCGGTTTAATTTCTGTCGAGGTACTTCTGCAGGAGGTACCTGAAATATCATCAAGCTTGTTCCAACGTTTCATTTTTGAAAGGGCATGTCATCCATGCTTTGAATTTATCACATCGTGGCTCCACGGTGATTCCACCGTTCCTGATGGTGGTGCAACGGAGATTGCACCGTTGTCCGTTCCTGAGATTATGTTCCGGCAACCACGTTATCTGCCACCGAAAATAAACGCGGGCGCAACGTACCAACTTGCCACTGGAAGAGAAGGGTCACCAGTACCTACCTATAGACTTGATAGCCCCTTTAGGCATCTAGATTTAGTGCGCAAACAGACATTCTGACAAAACGTTTCTGGGGTTCTAGGTTGACACTTCTCTTTCACGAGACCGGCTGCTCTGATCAACACCATGTCTTCAAAAGACTTGCGTGCACTTTCCAAATGAAAAGTACCCGTCAGGTGAGATTCAGTTCATTAGGTGGGCAGGCAACTTGACAAACGTGAAATTTCAGAAGCAACAAGGACCCATGCAGTTCCTACAAAGCTTTAATCTTTTTCGCCGCCAGAACCACCGCTATGAAATTTCCTGAAACGGAAGGAAGGGAAATTGTTTTTCGCAGCGTCTCGCACCGCTATTACTTTTACTATCCATGCTCTTACTAAATAGAATGATCAGGCAGTTAGATAAGTCAGATAGTTTGATGGTTGGTTGCCGATTCCTAGGGTGGTGTGGTTGGATCCCTGGAATCATGCTTGGATACTAGCTTACAGTAGCATGAAATAGCGCCGGCCCGGTTTTATGGAGCGGCAAACATCGGAGTAATTGAGGGGGCCAGCCTCTACTTGGCCTTGCTGCCTCTAGCTGGAAACATCCCGTATTGCAGTCAACCTCATCAATCATCAAATTTTACAAGCTTGATCGCCACGCAGCGCTATTACACTTGGCTACACTCGCTGTTTCGGCGGCGTGTGTCCTGCTGTATAGCTCCGGCAATTTGCTCTATTTTCCTCTTTTGCCTTTTTGGAATTGGTCTTTTACCTCTCTATTTTTCCACCCTTGCACTTCTTTGGGGGTATCATGGGGGTTCGTTTTCCCCTTGAAAAGTAAAAGTCGTCTTTTGCACTTTTGGTGCCTTATCAAGTAGGAACTCAGGAATTGCTTCTTTTTCTTTTCTGGTGTTGATTTTCGTTCAGCTTGCCCCGCTGACATTTTCACATCAGACGCCCAAACTTTGTCTCGTCTCTTACATGTATTCTTGTTCTTCGTCCTTCCAATAAATAAAACAAGACGACTTCCTATTTTGTCGCCTAAATAGTTTAGAAATTTAGGATACCTATAAACAATTTCATTTATGGGGACCACAGCAACGAAAAAGGCCCGATTCTGTGAAAATTGTTATTGTCGGCGGGGCCCATGCTGAGTGAATTAGCCTCCAATGATTCCATTAAAATATTCCTATTCTCATTTACAGCAGAGATTGGATTGGAAATAAGTTGTTCTGCAGAAGTGACTGGTGATCGGGGACTGGTTTCGAGAAGAGTGGTGTCGACCAGGAGTGACGTCGAATGGGTCTGGCGTCGAATGTGACTTGACGTGCGGAATTGACGTTGGATGGAAATTGGCGTCGAATGTGACTGGCGTGACCTCGAATGGACTGGCGTCAAATGGGACTGCGCCAGTGCTTGCGCTTCACAGTCCTTCATATTCTTGTTTTCAACCTCCAAACAATTTTCGATGTCAATATGACGTCACGATTAGATATACAGACGGCAAAATACGTGTAATAGCCAAATAGATTTTGTACTCTGAGCAGATATGTGTCCTGTGAAATCCCACCGGGAGTCATTCCCTCAAATTTATTCCCAAGAATTTGAGTTCTTTTCAAAACTTTCATGAGCTGCTTCATCTATGGTTTCGAAAAAATGTTCTCATCCTTCCGATTTTCAGCGCACTCCAGAGAGAGAGAAAAATTGCAATTTAATTTTACCAACATGACCGAACCTAACTCTATACTCTATATAACCCTAACCTGCCTTATACAGCTTGTCCCAAAAGTCACGCATCATATATGGCTCTTACCTGATTACGGCACTTGATGCTCGAATTGCAGTCCTCCTGCTGCAATGCAGTGGCGTAGACGTGTATCCCATCCCTCGACCGCATTTCTCAGGGCCTCTGGGGTGATAGCAGCACAGGCAGCTGTGATGTTATTCCGGATTTCCAAAATATTCCGAGGCCGGTTTTCGTAGATGACGGACTTCAAATGACCCCAGACAAAATAGTCTAGGGGGTTGAGATCGGGTGACCGGGGATGCCAAGATATCGGGCCAACTCTACCGATCCACCGCATTGTGTCTAAGTAGGCCCGAACCGCACGGCTGTAGTGGGCCGGGGCGCCATCCTGCTGGAACCAAACGTCGCCGCCGTTGTCAAGCTCTCGTGTCCTCGGTACGCAGTCGTTCTGAAGCATGGCGAGGTAGCTGTTTGCGTTGACGTTTGCATCGAAGAAGAAAGGCCCCAGGAGAGAATTTCTGAATATGCCGCACCAAACCAAGACACGCTGGTCATGTTGAAAATGTATCTCCTGTGACCAGTGCGGATTTTCAGGAGCATAGTAGCGGCAATTGTGCCTGTTGACAGACCCGTTTATGTGGAAGGCCACCTCATCCCCGAAAACGATTTCTTCTGGATGAAGAAGATCGGCATCGATTTGCTCAATTGCCCATTCGGCAAATTCCTGTCGGTGTCCATGGTCTTCTGGGTCGAGCCCGTGAATCAGTTGGCATTTGTAAGGGAAATAGGGCCTAATGATGTTTCTTGACGATACGTCCAACAGAAGTTTTGCTTACACCGGCTTCCGCTGCCAGCTTCCGCTGCGACTTGATCGGACTCCGTTGCAGAACAGCCAAAACATCCGCTGATGTATCGGGCTCAGTTGCACTTTTAGGCCGACCGCTGCGGGGCGCATCTGCGACGCTCCCTGACAATTTGAACTTTGCCACCAATCTGCTCACTGAAGTTTGATCAGGAACAGGCAACTCCGGATGCCGGTCATGGAAGATTAAAGCAGCGTTACGGCAGTGCTCAAAGTGTGTGGGAGATCTGGGAGCGCACGCTCCTGCCCGCCCTAAGGGTGTGGGAGCGCAGCTCCCACATGCCCTGAACCCTTTGCGTTCCCACAATTCGAAAACTATGCAAAAGCGCTCCCACTGGGCTCCCACTTGGAGCTGTTTCGTGCCTTCTTCGATGGTAAAAGTGCCCTCCTTGAAGGACGATGTGCCCTGCAATTTTTTGTTTGTGTCCTTTTTCGAAAAAGCGCTCCTGCCCTTTTTTCGGGACACTTTGAGCACTGCGTTACGGTGCGAGACATGAATGTCTCCAACAATCAAAACTAGTTCTATGCGTTGTTGAAGGGTCAAAACCATCTGGAACAGAAATTACCAGTCCTAATAAAGTCAAATATACCTTTAGGGAAGCCTAGAGAAAGAAAAAATACGAATATTAAGGAGATACTCAGGTCAGCCATATGATGCGTGACTTTTGGGACACCCTGTATTACTTTACATACAATACATACAATACACTGTATTGTATATTTGTGTTATGATGTTTATTTTTTTTCTCCGATGTTGACTTTTGTTGCTGTGCCATTATTTTCACAAGAGAGCATGCTCACTGCCCTCAAATGCGTTCAGGTAGTGGCGGCCTATTATTTTTTTTTGTTAAATTGAGTGGGACCACAAATTCGGGAAGTTTTGAAGCAACCCACACCTTTGCAATTATGTGTGTTTCTAAACCCAAACGAGCGTGCAAATTATGGTTTTGATATGTCTTTATGTTTCTCGTGAAAGACAGCATTTTACAGTTTTTGAGCCCCTGCCGCGGAGAAATGATTTTTTGAAAACAATTGCAAAGCAAAAAACGAATATGTCTTCACCATGCAAGTACAAAGGTCAAATCAACAAAGAAATTCAGAGAGCAGATTTTTGAAACTTCGATTTTCTTTCAATGGTCTTGGAAAACGTTTTCGCTCAGGGGGTCCAAAAATGGTATTTTTCAAGACTTCGGGGTGAAAACCATCTTTCGAAGCAGAAAAACAGAGAAGCCATCTGAAATCTGGATCTGTCAGATTGCTCAGCAAGAAGTGAACAACCACGCCTGTTCGTCAAAAGTGATCCTTGCGGCGAAGAGCGTTCATAGCTCTGAGTTATTTCTTTTGCAGCTATTCCGAATAGCTGCAAAAGAAATAACTCACAGCAGTGCCACGAAGAACTTGGAACCAAGAGCACACCGATAGATATTCCAAGCAAAAAGAGTCCCACACCTTGTCAAAGAAAATAATATTTCATACCTTCACGACCTCCCATTCCACACATTTTGCCAATGCGAGCAAGGATGTCAACAATTCGTTCACAGCCCACAAGTCTGGCACCCATTCCAGTGCCGCATATTTTTTTTCCAAATCCACTTCCGCATGCGCGTCTCTGATTGGTTCATGGGAATTCCAGCCAATTTCAACATCCAATTTTCAAAACCGAACTTAACCAAACCAAACCTGACCAAACCAAACCTGACCTGTTGTGACCAAACCTTCCCCAATTGCAACCCCAGAAAGAGTTGCGAAGCGGTGGCAAACATGCCAAATGGCAAAAAGCGGGGGCAATGCAAAAATCCGAAAATTGATGACGTCACAATTTGAGACGACGTGATTGGCTGTTGCGAGCTCCTGGTCCGCGGAAGTGGATTGGAAAAAAAATTATGCTCCAGTGTCTATACCTATCTGTGGCGTACTCTATCCGCTGAGTTTGGTACTTCGCCAGCTGAAGCAAGAGCCATCTGTGGAGAAAATACGAATATGAAAGCCTCGGGACAACACAACTTCGCAGAAACGCGAGGATCCTGTTTTCGCTGGAAATTGTTCTTGACGGGAATTCTTTCAGTTGCAGGAAAGCAGGGGCAAAATGCTTTTGGCAGGGGCTTTTTTTCTGTTGGCACCTTTTCTTGATTTTCCAAAACCGACGACCGAGACGGGTGGTCGCTGTGAATGAAACGGAGCTTCTTGGTCGACCTTCAATGATTCAAAGCTGCCATCAAATCTTTGGTCTGGTCGCTGGTCATCCAGGACGATTTTGTCTTGCCACTGCGACTTTTGCTTCACATCGCTGATATTGAATTGGAACAGCCATTTCCTGCGGCGCCTCAATGTCTTTCGCAAATTCTCATTTGCATGCATTGCGAATTGAAACCAGCGCACTTTTACCATGCGTCTCTGCCCACCTTCTGCCAGCTTCATCCTTCTCACTTTCTCCCATGGCTATGCTTGTCTTCCTCATCCAACTATCTCCCTGTGACGCTGACCCAACAGCTGTTGCCTGCGCGCAGTCAATTTTTGTGACCGATGAAAGTCAGTCGTGCCATCGAAGGATCTGAACACATCCAAAAGCCAATGAGTTTTTTTTCCAATTTTTCTAATTTTTTTTCGGTAACTGCTGCTTGGGAAGCTGTATATGGTCAGTTGATGTTTTGTTGCAAAGTTTTTTTATGTTTTTAAAATAATTCGTTGTTTTTGTGGATTGTGTGCAAGGTAAGCAGTGGGGCTAGATTTTATCCCTGTGATATTCTTCATTCTTCAAAAATTTAATCCTTCCTTTGGTGCACATTTGGAGCTCCTTTTTGAAAGGATACTTCGCACAGGTAATTTTCCTGATCAGGGAGGGGAGGTGACTATTGTTCCAGTAGGTACTTGAGAAAGGTTGTGGCTCAAATGCATTGAATTACAGGCTTATTTCTCTCATTTCCAGCGCTTCAAAGACTTTTTGAAAAATTGCTGTGCTCCGCACATTCAGATCTTGTTGTTTTTAAGGAAATTATTCATCCCCCCCAGCACGGGTTTCAGAACAAAAAGTCATGTGAGACTCAACCATCTGGGTTTGTTCATGAGTTTCGCTAAGTCTGGAGAGGAGAGAACAGGTGCATGGATGCTGTTTTCAATTATTTTGAGAAGGCCTTTGACAAGATAAACCATCAGCTCATGTTGGGGAAGCTTGCTGCCGCGGATTTTCCAGTTCCTTTGATAGCACTCTTAATGGAATCATATCTGTCCAACAGAAGAGCCTCTGTTTCGGTGGGAGGGTGCTTGTCTGACGAAGCGCTGATTTTATCCTCCGGTGCTCCTCAAGGAAGTTCACTTGGGCCACTTGCTTTTCCAATTTTATATCAATTATATTTTGAGTAACCTGTTGTGTACTGCAAAGCTCTTTGCTGACGATTCAGTTATTTATTGTCCTGTCATGGATCCCAAGAAGTTTTACAGTCTAACCTCACTAAAATTCAAGGCGACCCTCGTGGCGCAGTGGTTAGCGCGTCGGACTCGTAATCTGAAGATTGCGGGTTCGAATCCCAGCTGGGACACGAGATTTGCCGTGGCACTTGTGTGTGCATCCTCCCTCGGCGAGGCACGGTAAATGAAATTTGCCATGGCACTTGTGTGTGCATCCTCCTTCGGCGAGGCATGGTGAATTCGGTCGGAAAGACAGACTTAAGTGGCCAGTCTGTTAGTCCTTCGGATGGGACTTTAAGAAGGAGGTCCCGTGTGTAGCATCACACTACGCACGTTACAGAACACCTAGCTCCAGGTCCAAGACAGAGGCCTGGCAGGTTACATGAACACAGAAGCCACTTGGTATCACCCGCCGATACTCGACGTCGGTTCCTGCGGGTTGGCTGTGCCATAATACCGGCAGGTATCGGCAGTTGTGACTGAGGTCTTGGGACCTGGAGCGGTGGGTGCTGTTGCGATTGCCCTCGGGAGTATGCCGGTACCTCGCCGGGACCCTTGATTGGGTGCCTGGAGCGGTGGGTGCTGGAGCAGCTACTCTAAGGTGACACTTGCCAGTACCTCGCCGGGACCATGGCTGACGACACAACAAAAACATGAACGGTCGGACCACCAGCCCAAGGCTATCTGTCCATAAGACCCAAAGAAGAAGAAGAAGGTTGGTGCCAAGAGTGGAAGATGAAAATAAATGTCGGGAAGTGTACTTCAATGACATTTCTTCGGTCAGTCAGGCTAGGCATCCAAATGCCTAAACGGACTTTCGCTATATGGGACACTTATCTGCAGTGTGCAATCTTTCAAATATGGTAACATTGCCTAGGACCTTCAATTCAATTCAGTTTTAATTTTAATTCTTTTGGGAGTTCCCTCCTATCGAAATTACAGACATTCGAAATCTCAGGTGTCGATACAATTTAATGCAATGCAACACTTGTATCAATGATAAAATATCAAGACAAATTGTTTTTTTTTATCACTTACAAGAAACAGGTGAAGGGAACAAAGCTCGCTAGGGCGCCGTCAAAGACTCCAGCCTGGATTGAAATGTGGCTGTGTTTTGGGGATCCCTGAACAAGTCCCTGGGAAGGGAGTTCCACTCAGATATGGTCCTTCCAAAAAATGAAAATTTAGCCAAAACAAAACGTCTTTATCAACCTTGAACTTGAGTGAGCATAACAGCACAATTGTCAACAAGGCCAAGGCCGCTTTAAGAGCTATCCGGCGCAATATTTCTCTCGCAGAAAAGGGTTTCAAGTTAATGGCCTACAAAACTACTGTCCTGTCTATTCTCGAATATGGGTTTTGGCCTGGGATCCCTTTCTTGTGACAAAACTACTGTCCTGTCTATTCTCGAATATGGGTTTTGGCCTGGGATCCCTTTCTTGTGAGTCATATTGACGCTCTTAAAAAGGTGCAGAGAAGTGCTGCGCGTTTCATCGCACATGACGACGGCTTCTTGACCTCGGGCTCCCACCCTTATTTCAAAGAAGGTCGCACAGACGCCTTTACACTCTGAGAAAAATCCTTAACCCCAAGAGGGGTTCTCTGCTCGTTACTCTTCGAGGTGAAATACGAGCGAGCCAGTTTAATAATGGCCGCTCTCACACCAACAAATTTCTGGACCTCGATAAAGTTTAACTCTCAGTTTCATTCTTTTTCCCGAGAACCCATTGGGAGTGGAATACCCTCCCCAATGACTCTAATTTTAATTAGAAATCCTCCTGCTCTTTGAGTTCAACTTCACTGCTCAATTTCTTGCCATTTCGCATTGATTGTTCATTTTTGCCATGAGGATTTTTTCTCTCTCTCGTCATGTTTTTGAACAGTTCGTCTCTGAACAGTAGTTTTTGAACAGCGCTGTTGCCTTTTTTTGTCCTCGTGTGTAATTATTACGTGATTTTAAATATTTGCAATGATAAGGCAAATTACAAAAAATTTCTAAG
>JASGXE010014075.1:0-11678 GCA_030068105.1 Sinentomon sp. SZTP_YWyxl | reverse complement strand
TGACTGGCTGTGGCTCAGATTCTTCAACCTGGGGAAGAGAAGAAAAACGGTTATTTATGGTCACCGGAGCCGGCCCCTTGATGGCCCGGGTGGATTTCCCTGTCGAGCGTTGGGTTCGCCATTGATCATCTGGTTGCTGTTTTGGTTGACTGCGTTGAACACTCCAGGAGTCGTCGATCTTCTTCAGGCACAATGGACTGATAGCTGTTGGTGTGGCTTCTTCATCACGGTCTCGATTCGACTCATCGTTGCGCGTTTGTTCCTCGGCGTTTGAGATGCACTTGCAGTTGCACTTTGATCCGGAACTCAGCTGGGATTGCAGTGTCTGAATCAGGCTGTCGATCTGTTTCTGTTGCAGGTTGACGACTTCCAGCAGTTGACGAATCAGAGCACTCTGTGCCATGATGCTAAAGGAATAAGGAATTTTGCGAACAGAAAAAAAAGGGGAAAGTAGGACAAATTTGGAGGATGACAGTCAAATGTATTCCAGAAGTCCCGCGTTAATTATCGAAAACCAAGAAGCGAGAAAAGAAGAAAACAAATATCCGCGTTATTTAACGAAAAGAGAGAGGAATCAGAAAGGAATAACAGAACAGGGAAAGGAAATTAGAAGTTAGGAAAACAGTTGCCAAATTTGAAATTTCAATCAAAACTTATCGGCCGCCTTCGCTGCTGGCAGTTGAATATGCAGGCTTGTATCTGCTAATTCCTCAAATTCCTCAAAGAAACAATGTTCTTTTCCAAATTCT
The DNA here is from genome assembly GCA_030068105.1 of Sinentomon sp. SZTP_YWyxl. Taxonomy (NCBI): domain Eukaryota; kingdom Metazoa; phylum Arthropoda; class Protura; order Sinentomata; family Sinentomidae; genus Sinentomon; species Sinentomon sp. SZTP_YWyxl. Next base: position 10,929 of record JASGXE010014075.1, on the reverse strand, counting down.
TAACCAATCCTCTAATAGATAATTCAGAGAAGAGCGCCAATATAAACAAAACAAGGGCTTCATGACTATTAGGAAAATGAATATCTGTGGAGATACTCAAATAATTGTAAAACCGCCTAGATTGATTACACCTCCATGCACTTCATGCACATATTGGCTTGTTATTATACCAATTCCAATCAACGGAAGTCTGTGTCCTGGATCCCAAGTTCGAGCACGTCGTCAATCACGTATCCGAACATCAAAAAGTCAATCTTGTAAGCCTCGTATATTCTCCTGATAAGGTTTCTCCGTATTCGACTGTAGAATAACCTTCGGTGGACTAATACTTCATCCTCTGAGTCCGTCGTCTTGTGTTCCCAAGGTATTTCGAGCCTACCTTCGAATTTGGATTCCAACTCAGATTCAACTTGCAGTTGCACTTTGATCCGGAACTCAGCTGGGATTGCAGTGTCTGAATCAGGCTGTCGATCTGTTTCTGTTGCAGGTTGACGACTTCCAGCAGTTGACGAATCAGAGCACTCTGTGCCATGATGCTAAAGGAATAAGGAATTTTGCGAACAGAAAAAAAAGGGGAAAGTAGGACAAATTTGGAGGATGACAGTCAAATGTATTCCAGAAGTCCCGCGTTAATTATCGAAAACCAAGAAGCGAGAAAAGAAGAAAACAAATATCCGCGTTATTTAACGAAAAGAGAGAGGAATCAGAAAGGAATAACAGAACAGGGAAAGGAAATTAGAAGTTAGGAAAACAGTTGCCAAATTTGAAATTTCAATCAAAACTTATCGGCCGCCTTCGCTGCTGGCAGTTGAATATGCAGGCTTGTATCTGCTAATTCCTCAAATTCCTCAAAGAAACAATGTTCTTTTCCAAATTCTTAACCAATCCTCTAATAGATAATTCAGAGAAGAGCGCCAATATAAACAAAACAAGGGCTTCATGACTATTAGGAAAATGAATATCTGTGGAGATACTCAAATAATTGTAAAACCGCCTAGATTGATTACACCTCCATGCACTTCATGCACATATTGGCTTGTTATTATACCAATTCCAATCAACGGAAGTCTGTGTCCTGGATCCCAAGTTCGAGCACGTCGTCAATCACGTATCCGAACATCAAAAAGTCAATCTTGTAAGCCTCGTATATTCTCCTGATAAGGTTTCTCCGTATTCGACTGTAGAATAACCTTCGGTGGACTAATACTTCATCCTCTGAGTCCGTCGTCTTGTGTTCCCAAGGTATTTCGAGCCTACCTTCGAATTTGGATTCCATCCAGATGTACTATTGTTGTTATGAACATAGAACAGGTATTAACACAAGAGAAAGTATAGGAAGCGCTGGGTTATTCGACCACTTTGAATTCGAGTTTTAATAATTCTTGATGCCTTCATCAGCTTTCGTGCTCACGCTCTCTCACCCTGCCGTTACTGCTCGCACATTTGTGGATGCACAGAGTCCGGCTTATTTAGGGCCATCCAATTTCAGGAGGGATTGGTTCAGTTTCACGCCTTGCACGAACACTAAGATGTGTTGCAATGCCTGGTGCCAGCACTTCGAAATTGTGCATGTGTTTGTGATAATCTCTAATGCGCTGACAGTTTTGGAAGCCAACCATTTATGTGATCTCAAACACAAAAAGAGAGCTTAATGAATTATTGAGATTAAACAAATGGCACATGTAAAGCCTAAGACATTGTCCATGTTTGGACTTGGCTCTACTTCTGCCTTAAAAGGCAGAACAAAACAGAAAAAAGATGGCATTGATCATCGGATTTTTCATTCTATGTCATTCTCCCATCGTCGCAAAATCTGATTCACGAAATGTAATAAACGGGCTGAAAAAACGATTAGCATTTTTCCTATTATGTTTTGACGTAATGTTTGCACATGTCGTATTTCTGATGCTAAGCGAAACGATCTTTCAGCAAACTTCTCTGTCTTGCAGAATTACATTCGTTCAACAATCAGACCAGTTGTTTAAACAATGATAACGTTCGAGTCTGACAATGTTGGACGAGAAATAACATACGAATAAAAACCCATCGGGATTTGAATTGGTATCTGAACAAGAAGTGCGTTTCTTGGAATGGGTTTCGGCAGAGCATGTCACTTGCAAAATATTCGGTTTTGGACAGTGTTCGAAAAAGAAGGCTGTTTTCAAACGAGAATTCCAATTTAAGTACATCGACCTAGATGCAGCAGAAAGCGGCAAACGGATATGAAGATTCGAATTACGGAGTGTAACAGGACAACTACTGGACAACCAGGACAACACAGGTAAGCACAGGACAACCACCGATTTTGAAATGTTTCAGTCTCTGAAAATACCTTCTTGTGATGCCGCTGTGATGATTGCGTAGGTAAAAGGGTCACGCTCTAAATGTTACACCTTGACAGTTTATACGATTACACGACTATGGATGAAGAATATGCGGAGCTTCATCCTATAAGCAACTTTCAATGGACTTTCAATGGACGTAGATGCCCCCAAGCAACGTGGTAATCACGGTTGTCTAGATATCTTCGAGTTTTGATGGAAGCAGATTTCTATTTAAAGACATGGAATGGCTAAATCACTGACGATAGCAGCCTATGCCACTTGATACGTAGTAGAGCTATCCGTGACAACTAACTTTTAGATCCTCTCCGCTGGTTTCGAGCTTTCCAATAACGTCGTAAGTGACATGACATGGAACACACCGTTTCCAATACGGAACATAATGACATTCTTCATTCCAGCCTTGGAACAACAAAGCAAAAGAAATAAGTGAAATATTGGCGTTAGACATTCCACCGCAACTTTACAGTTAAGAACTGTAAAAAAATTAATTGTCACCACATTATCATTCATGCCATCGGAACTGAAGCATCGAGTTTGAGGAATATCTTTCACAAACGCCAAGTAGGCTAACTCCCAAAGACTTTAACATAATCGTAATATGATAGAATATTCCTAAGTCAGTTCTGAGTGTAGTTTAACATTATTTTTGGACTGTGCATGCGGAGTGAGTAGATTTCAAATTTGGAAGACTGATCGGCAAGGTTGCGTAACATCTCACAGTTTGAAATAGACTGAATCAAGTCTAGTCACAGATAGTTGGATGCTATTTGAAAACAAAGAAGAAAAAAGAAAGCGTTCACAACAAACATTTCCAGACACTACACCACTAGGATGGATACCGACAACATGCGGACGCCACCTGCAGCCGGATACCAGTGAGTATATTTGGCTGTGGATCAATTTAAAACTTTCGGTTTGTCTGTTGCGTTTACACATCAGAGAAGAGCCAGGTCTGAATGAAGGCTGGTCGGACGGAGAAGTTGCGAAAACATTTTTACGAAAAATACAGGTACACTCCAGTGGACGCACATCTTACCGGTTGGGAAACACTTTGGATTTTGTGCTTAAATAACTGGCGTCTCTAATGTGCGAAGTGACAGCGGCTTCTTTGGTGGTTCTTGAGTTTGTTGCATCACCCTCATTCTGTTGCCTCATTGAAAACAGTGGAAATCTTCAGATATATGAAGATCTCCAGCGCTTTAATGCTTTGGTTCGTACACCTGTTGCGTGGACCTCAACGCATTAACCCTCCAAATCCAAATAGGGGCAAACTAAAACGAGAAAACGGAAGTTTCTCGTTGTCTGTGATGACGATGCAATAACCTTAATCGCATCTAAAAAAAAGTGCGGACTCGAAATTGTTTGCATTCAGGCCTGATATATGTAAAGTTGGTTCGCCCCATGTGCTCGTTTTTGACCTCCTTCGATAACATTTACACGTTTTATACACCTCCCTCGTTTTATCTCTTTACCTGATACTTTGGTGCAACTACTCGTACACATTCCGGTCCTTTACTTTACGTAGATGCGTAGATTCATAGACAGAAATATCGAATGGATTGAAAATTGTGGCAGCTCAGCCGCAGATAATGAAGGGTCTTTGAGGTCACAATTGAAAAAGCCTAATCATAGATCAAAATCTGACGCAAGTTTTTAGAAGAATTTGCACACGTGAGCATGTATACTGGCGGCGGAAAAGATTATCCATACATATGAAAAATTTCCATTCTTGAGATTTTAGCAAAAACGCCATGCTGTAGAAATAAAAGATCCTCTTTCACCACTAATGTCAAAATCTGACACCTCTAGAAAGCTCCGTTGCAATTTGGCGCTTTAATTTCTGCCAACTGCATAAGAGTAAAAAGAAAGAAAAAAAAGTTCGGAGGCAACAATTAAATGGGAAAAACACATGTATGAGTAATCTTTTTCCGCCGCCACTATACACTAAAAACAAACCAGCTATACATCTCTCTCACAGACCACATAAAGCAGTTAAAATGCGTGTGCACTGTGTCCTGTGAAGTGAGATACAAGTCTGACTGGAAGTCTTTCTTAAATTAAAGAAATGTGTCAGTGTATCATTTGGCAGTTGGTTGTACGAATACGAATTTTTATCGATTTGATCAAAACATTTAGACAGCTTTGACCGTTTCGTATCATTTCCCATCATTTCCGTTCACCTGAAATCCTATTCAACTCAGTGACCAGCAGTTGCTTGGCCAGAAAAAAAATATTTTGTAGCTTTCGTTGACATTTACCTTCCAAGTCCGTTGTGAGGATGTATTCGAGAAATTGCTCGAAAGAGGGGATCAGAGTTGTATTTGATGAAAATACTGGCAGCTCGTTTGCGATATATCGCCATCGTCGACTTAAGTTCTGATGTGCTGAAGGACGTGTCGCTGCATCCATGCTCGACAGCAAAGCGGTGTTATCGTAAGTGTCAATCAACTTCTTGTTTTCTCCCAATACCAGTTCTCGAGACACCAGCTTTGGATTGGCAATCCAGGCATTTCTGGCAATAATTTGGCGAACTCTAACCCACCATGGCTCCGTACTGTGAAGCATTTTGTCCTTGTAAGCAGATAGAAGTCGGTCGAACGGATTGCGAACCATCATGAATTTGAAGTGAGTGCGATTGGCTTCTTGAAATTCAAGTACGCTCTGAAATCAGGAAAAATATTGTAATCTGTGCGCCACACCATGATGATTGAATATCTGTCGGCCTACCGACACGTTATACCTCTGACTCAGCGTCTTTTTTCTCCGTGTGATTGTACTCGACGTTTTTTCTTTCCGTGTCATTATCACTTCCGAGTGATTGCACTCTTAATGGTTTGTATCTACTATTGATCGAAAGAGTGACGTTTTTCTCTTAATCTGATTGTACACTATAGCCTACGCTGTTTCTTACAATGTGGTTGCGCCCTTAATGTTTTTCTCACCGGGAGATTTTGTATTTACCATATTGCATTCCGTGTGATTACTCATATTTTCCACATCAATAATTTTAGTTAGAGATGATTTTCTGGAATTGCTGTTAGCATTTACGGCACCATCAAGACTAGGGTACTCGTTTTGTATATAAGTTTGCGGGAAAGGTAATTCCGGATTGATAGGACCGAATATGATTTCAGAGTGTGTGAAACTTTATTCGCCGATAATTCGACATGCGCAGTGATTTCAATGCTGTTCTTTATGGTCGAGACAGTGGGTTGGTAAAGATCAGTTACATTTTATAAATGACTGTTTGTAATAGGTATTTTCAGCAAACCATTGTTATTGATTTGTTAGACTCAGTTCGTGAAATCGTTCGTTGGCTGAAGATATCTTCAACAAAATAGCAGACGTTTTTCAACAATGTGAAGTAAGCATGCAATAACCGGTAGTTCTTTTCTCGGTTTGTTTGCTTGAAAATCACTGCCGCTAAAAAGAGAAGGTGATGTTCTTCAGATATCAATCCATGTTTACAAATCTACGGGTGTGTCGAACGAGAGGAGGTATTGTACAGAGCTCATAATCAAATTATGAAAAACGCTTGTTTGGATGAACGGTCAGTCGAATGTGAACGCTGGCACCTAGAAAGTCAGAACGAAGGCATTTATTGTATTCGTAAAATTACGCACCATCCCGCTCCTTGGCTATAATTTGCTGTTTATTTGCAGGAAAAATAAATCGATGTTACAGTGCGGACAGCGTGATTATACTTCTCTGACAGCCTGCATGAATTTTATTGTGAATGTTAATAAAAAAGTATGTTTGCTGGGCATAATTCTTCTCGGGTAGCCCAAAGAAGGGCTACCCGAGTAATCACAGGTAATTTTGCACGTGACGTTAGCGTCTCAGCCTTGATGCTTAATCTCGGACTGGATTCCTTGTCGTCCAGACGTAGGGAGCGCAGGCTCAAAGTTTTCTCTGAAATTGTCACCCACTCCTTAAATCTTACCATGCCCACACAATACTTTATCAAACCATCCCAACGGCGGACAGACAATGGCCTCTCATTCAGTTTCCCCTTGTGCAGATCAAATATCCTTTTTAATTCCTTCTTCCCCAGGACAATTAGGGACTGGAATAGTCTAAATGCTACATCCCCTCTGTTGTCAAGCACTGCAGCCTCACTGAGCGTCGCACCACGTCATTGATTGCGTATCGATTTAATCATTGTAGTCTCGAAATTTTGATTGTCATTTTTCCCATACTGCTGGTTGTAATCCCTTTCTTGTTTTCTATACCAACTTGACTCAGAACCCTGTTCGTCGACCTGCCACCAGGACACTTTGTGGCAGTTTTTGTTCAAAATTCGCACTTCGATCACTAAGATTCAAACTTGTTTTGTCCTCGTGTAAACAACGTGGATGGATTGAAAGATTCTTGTCACTGGACTCTATTCAACGATATTACCCGTTCGCATATCCGCTGGCATTGGTTTTGCGTATCCGCACAAACCCAGTCGTTTGTCGGAAGATGACAGCTGACCATCGCCCGAACTACCGAGTGGCGAACACGTTTCGACAGGACAGCAAAACATTGAGACAAACACATGCGTTGGGGCAGATGCGAATCGACTTTTGCCAACTGCAGAGTAGAGCGGTTTCGAGTCCAACTCCTTTAGAGTACTATCTTTAGTCTGTGTCATTTGCTGAGTTTACCGCTGCGAAACTGCACGAATTTGGTTTCTATCATGTGTATCCGCTTTCCGAAGTATTCTTTCGCCTTAGAGTTTTCCAGGCTGCGAACGTAGATGAAGGAAATAATGCTGCGCGCAAAGAGACAAAAATTAATAGATGTAAAATATTATCTTTAAAATCGTCATTAATCAGTTGAGCAAAATGTCTCAGTCATAAACTTCAGAACTCAGCTTTTCGAGAACCGTGGGCGAATAAGGACAGCCTGATGAATATGTAAAATCTTTAAACAACTGAACATCTTCCCATCGCTCAAAATCTCTCCGGCTGGACTGTTCCTCAATTAGAGGGAAGATCGGAATAACCCTCGGCTTCATCCCATGAAACAAACGGCAGGCATCCACAAATGCTAAACAAAGTGTCATTTCTCCTAGTGCTTTCGATGACTGTGTATGCTGGTGGGGTCTGCAGCCCAGTTCCTGTGTTGATTTCTGTGTTGATTTCTTCAATGTTCAAAGAAATAGGTAGCATCAAATATGAGACGGTAGTTTGTACTGTTTACCATCGTTCCGCAACTTTCCTGCTATGACTAATGGGCATAGAAAGTAGGTTTAGTCACTTAACATAAAAGATTGTTCTGAACAATTCCTACAATATTTTAATTCTAAACTGTCTTTCTTGCAATTCATTGTCGTGACAAAAGGGATTTGTTCACATTGCTCCATTATACGGAATGAACCATTGTTTATTTCTTTCCTCCTTTGTACTGGAATGACCTCGTCTCGTTTCTTCTTTATCACATATGAGATGTCATTTGTGGGAATGGTCACACCGGATGCGTTGAATATATTATACTAAACTGTGATCATGATCGATCTAGTGATGTTATATTTTGTAATCTATGGATTCAAATGTTGTTTCGTTTTGGAGAGCCTCTTTTATATCATTGTGACTTTTTCATTCGCACATCTTTTCTTCTGTTGAGTTTATATAAACAGCTGCTGTTTGGTTAATGTTCCGGACGAGTGATGCAGTGAAACAAGCGCATTTTGTCCGAAGCGATTGAGAACGCAACATCCCTTATTTTCAGCAATTCTTCTCCAAAATTTTCAAGAACGATTTACACGACAGTTAGTAAAGAAATGATTATGATTTAAGAATTCCTCTAAAAAGTCATTAAAAGTTCCCGCTATATTCTACAATATACTGTGGCTCATGGTGCATCTACCAATTTCTCGAAACATTATCACAGATTGTCACGGAACTGTTTATCAACATCATCGTGGATTGTATTTCATCAGCATTATGTAAAATATTGTACAAACATTATCATGGATGATTATGGATTCTGTTGAATGTGATTTCTTTATTCTTACAATTATGACCAGCAAAAGAAATACCAAATATTTTCTTTCTGTGTTATGTTACTGACATTTCATTTTGGAAGAAAGAGTTTTGATTTCGTATAACCGAATAAAATACCCAAAAAGTTATTTTTCTATTTTGTTACTGAAAATCGTTGGAGTATGAAAGTTCATTTTGAATTTTATGACCGCACAAAAACACAAGTTATTTGAATATACTACGGAACTGTATTCGGTGTAAGAAATCATTTTTGTAAGTATAAACGGAACAATTAGAGACAAAGTTATTTGTATATTGTGTTACCAAAATTTATTTGGAACAAGAAAGCGTTTTTTATGAGTGACCGAACAAAATACAAGCAAAATTATTCATATAGTGAGGGGAGTTTTGGAAATTTGTGACCGCACAAAATACTTACAAGATCATTTGACTGTTGTGCTACTGATGTTCATTTTGAGAAAGAAGCGTTTTCCTGAAGTATAACCTACCCGTCTGGTTACAAAATTATTTCAGTTTTGTTACTGAAATTAATTTGTAGAAATAAAACGTTTTCGTATATGAGTATGTGTAACAGACGAACATCATCACAAATTTATTCTATAATGTATTGTAACTGAAATCAATTTGGGGTACAGGACAGCGCTTCAAAATATGTATGATTGAACACGAAACTCACAAAGTTATTATGTTTTTTTATTACTATTTTATTTTATTTTTATTATTATTATTATTTATTTTTTTATTATTATGATATTTAACTGAAACAATAAATTTGGACTAAGTAATCGTTTTTGTTTGTCTAGAACCTAATAAAATAATTACAAAATTTAGCAAAGTTATGTAATGGAAATTAGTTTGGAGCAGGAAGGCGTTCAAAAGGAAGGAAGTATCAAAATACCGGCAAAGTTATTCAATGTTTTGTTACTGAATTTAAATTGACCACAAGAAGTATTTTTTACAGACGGTGTTGCAATTTGACACGGCCAAAGTTTCTGCCGATATTCATAATGGTAGTACAAACCAAAATATTACAGTGAGGAAAAATGGCCGCGACCGCCATTTTGATTTTATGGGGCCCCTAGTTCCCAAAATTGGACGCATTGCAGGGAACAAATTTTCAAAATCAACATGGAGTTTTCCACATTTTCAGGATTAATTCCGCAAAGTGATTTGATCATAACGAAAACCTACAGGTGCACGAAACAAACTCAGACCTCCTATTTTGGTATTATGGGGCCCCAAAATTCCCAAACTTGGCCCATACATTTGACAGAGTACAGGCGAATACACAAAATCAGCATATCGCAACTGTTTCGTTTTGAAGATTGAGATATAAGAAAAAGACACAATAAAATACTCCCCAACCACAAACTTTGGTGTTGTGGACCCTTTAACTAACAAAATGTATCAATTCTTTCAAGAAAAAGATATTTTGCGCCTTTTATCGCAATGAAATTTGTCCATTTGAGAGTTAAGGAGCCAAAAAAAAAACGGGCGGTCCAAGTCCATTTCTTTTATCTTCTTTCATTTCACTCCCGACAAGCAATTCGTTTTTTAACTGTGGTTTATCCGTCAGATATTGAATATTCGCCTCAAATGTAAAGGGTGAACGGCGAAAATGGAAACGATAATTGCACCTATATTTTGGTGAGGCTGACGTCGGGGACGGTCGACAGCAAACGCGCCAGTCGGGAATTTTTTTTATCGATGTTTTTCGGTGCGAAAAAAAAACAAATTGTTTTTATCGTTTTCATCGGGAATGACAAAAGTTGAAAGAGCAAGTGCCTGCATCTCAGTGACAGGGTGTTCGGATTGCGCTGCCTGCAATTGGGAATGGTTCAGCGGCCATAATTTCTTCATACACATGTACAACTTCAGGGCAGTTTTCCAGGCAGATTTATTTTTATTTGTTTCGACAGAAACGTCGCAAACCGTTGAAATTTCGACTAGTGCGTGCATTTCACTCTTTGTGGAAGAAGTATACCTTCACCCATTTTACAACATTCATATGTCATTGCTCCACAGTCAGACGATTCATTCTGACGACCAATGCTATGCTTGCAAGTGTTTGTGATCATGTCGAACAGGACAGGACCCGGCCGAGTTTTTACAAACCCTGCCGCGACTTTAGATGGTTGAGAGCATTTTGCGCAAGAATGCTCGTTTGGGGCCATTACTTGCAAGAAAATGTTTTTTTTTTCTTATCGGTATCTGGACCTGACCTAACCCTGTCCCCTCTCATGGAAAAAGCAGTGCTCGCTGGGGGCCCCGGCCTGCCATCTGAAGTCGCGGCAGGGTTCGGAAACTGGCTACCAGGCCTGTGGGAGCACCGCCCTTCAAGTTTTCGCAAGTGCAAGGAGTAGCACATGCTTTTTTGCCCGTCTCCATTCCCAATTGAGTGCCTTCATCGTGTGCAGGCATAACCACAGGCCCACCCTGTTGCGATTGCATTTGCCGAAGTTATAATGGATGTTTATTATTGACGCGTTATCCACACACAGACGGAACGCTGAAAACATTTTTGAAAACTTTCAAGATATTGCTTGCAGATAAGCGGAGTCTTACCGCACCGCAGGTGTTCGAAAGCAGAGCTA
>JASGXE010014074.1:0-12285 GCA_030068105.1 Sinentomon sp. SZTP_YWyxl | reverse complement strand
ATTGGGATTGCATAGCCGATTGTTTTCAGGGATAAAATCAAAAATCCAATATTGGGATTGCGTAGCCGATTTTTTCAGGGGGTAAACATCGTGAAAAACATTGGGATTGCATAGCCGATTGTTTTCAGGGGATAAGAAATCAAAAATCCAAAATATTGGGATTGCATAGCCGATTGTTTTCAGGGGGTAAACATCGTGAAAAACATTGGGATTGCATAGCCGATTGTTTTCAGGGGATAAGAAATCAAAAATCCAAAATATTGGGATTGCATAGCCGATTGTTTTCAGGGGGTAAACATCGTGAAAAACATTGGGATTGCATAGCCGATTGTTTTCAGGGGATAAGAAATCAAAAATCCAAAATATTGGGATTGCATAGCCGATTGTTTTCAGGGGGCAATAAATCGTAAAATCTAAGGCATTGGGATTTCATAGCGCATTGTTTTCCGGTGGTAAAATCTAACATCGGGATTGCGTAGCCAATTGCTTTCAGAAGCTGAAGACCCAACGAATTTCCGGATTGAACAGCCGATTGTTTTGCGGGGAGCGTTTTTACAAACCCTGCCGCGACTTTTGATGGCAGAGAGCGGTTTGTGCAAAAATGCTCGATTGGGGTCCTGTTTTCGCAAGAAAGAAAAATATTTTTTTTCTTACCTAAAGCTATCTGAACCTGACCCAACCCTGTCCCCTCTCGAAAAAAAAAACAATGCTCGCTGGGGGCCCCGGCCTGCCATCTAAAGTCGCGGCAGGGTTTGTAAACAGACTTCCGGGGATAGGTAATCGCAAAATCTAAAACATCGGGATAGCAGAATCAATTGTCTTCGTGTTAAATTGCGAATCAAGGATGATATCGGGATTGGATAGCGGATTGTTTTGCGGGTCTAATCGCAAAATGAAGTCTTGGTAGGCCTATTGCAGTTGATCGCTTTCAGGGGACAATCGTGAATTCAATAACTTTGGGATTGCATGAAGCTGATTGTTTTCAGGCGCAAATCGCGTAAAAGCAAGATGAGGATTGCGTAGCCGAATGATTTCAGGGAAATCGCAAAATGACAGCAGAAAATCGGGCTGCTGGTTGCTTGCCCTCAGGAGTTCAAAAAATCAAGAGGTCAAACGTTGGTCGCTGATAAAATTCGAAGGGATCAATTGTCAGCCAAATTCGAAGGAATCAATTGTCAGCCAAATTCGAAGGAATCAATTGTCATCCAAATTCGAAGGGATCAATAGTCAGCCAAATTCGAAGGAATCAATAGTCAGCCAAATTCGAAGGGATCAATTGTCAGCCAAATTCGAAGGGATCAATAGTCAGCCAAATTCGAAGGAATCAATAGTCAGCCAAATTCGAAGGGATCAATTGTCAGCCAAATTCGAAGGAATCAATTGTCAGCCAAATTCGAAGGAATCAATTGTCAGCCAAATTCGAAGGAATCAATCGTCAGCCAAATTCGAAGGAATCAATTGTCAGCCAAATTCGAAGGAATCAATTGTCAGCCAAATTCGAAGGAATCAATTGTCAGCCAAATTCGAAGGAATCAATAGTCAGCCAAATTCGAAGGAATCAATTGTCAGCCAAATTCGAAGGAATCAATAGTCAGCCAAGGTTTTGCATAGTTGGTTGTTTTCAAGTGTTTCGCAAAAATTGAGCAGAACTATACGCGTATGTCAGTAGATTGCCTGCTGGATCAATTAGCAAAAATTTTAGGGATTTAACGACTCTATACATTACGCATAAGGTTGTTTGCATGGCCTATTCGTCTAAATAAACCCCGAGCTCATGGAATTATCTTACTTGGCCCTGCTTTACACCCGCGTTCACTTATTTTCCTAAGTTTACTGTCGTTAAGGTTCCAGTTTGGATTGTGATTCTGTTCGCATACCATACGGCCAAATTCTGGAGATCACGTTACGAATAATCCCTTTAGATGCTGTTAGACAGGTTATCCGGTAAAAAGATCATTCATTCATCTTTCCAACACACCTGCGGAGGAGAGGGGTCGCCAGTCGGTAAAAGAATTTGATCATTTTGCATCGAATGTCGACACATCATGGTATCATTTGGCGTTTTGTGTTTTTGATATTGCTTATCACAGGGTAAAATAGGGCCGTCCTTCAAGTGGAACACTACCGGTGGCAGCATACAACAAAAAGTGCCGTCATATTTTTGGTGAGAAGTCTTCAAGGGGGCAAAGAACAACGGAGTCAACATTTTTCGGGACCCCGCTGTATACAGTCCCAGAAGCAATAGTGTACCCACATTAATGTATCATACATTATTGGTTTGTGGGTCCTGTGGTTGTTCTTGTGACAAATGCAGCCACAGAAAAAGCATTGTGCCAACAAAAACCAACAAACCAGATACCCATTGTGGGCAATTTAAACAACGTTATAGGCACCCATTTATGGGTACACTATTGGTTCTGTGACTGTACAATGCGGTCTACCCGCGCAAACTAAAATAAATTGACCAAAAATATTACCTTACATGATTTCTCATCTGGATCCAATGGAAGCTTCACTCAGTCCGATGGACGCTTCACTCAGTCCGATGAACGCTTCACTCAGTCCGACCGATGCTCCAATCAGTCCGATGGACGCTTGTCCAAAATCGACGTCAATTCAATCAACAGTCCAACAATAGGTAAATGTCACTCAGGAAAAAAGCGTCTCAAAAGATGTTTTCGGTTGCGTCCCACGAAAAAAATCGACAGGTGTCTTTAAGTGTCTTCGATTTTCAAACGTGCGACGACACTATTTTTGGCGGGAAAATCGGTTAAACCAGATCTTCTCCTGCGAAACCAACTCAACTCGGTTTCAGTAACTGCTATCGCCAATTTCCACAACGGATAGGCGAAACACACGCACTGCGAAACCACGTTCATTGAGGAGGAAGGCAAAGGGAGTGTGACGTCAGAGACAAAGCCACGCCTTCAGCCTGAGGAGCATCGCACTTTCAGCCAGTGCTGAAACTCGCGTCGAGTTGAAAATACCATAAATTCAAGTCCGGGAGCGGAATTTTGGGGGCGGCCGTTGGGGAAACAGATTCTCAAAGCTCGGCGGAAATCCGTTTTGATGATTGCTTTGTTTGGATAAGCGGGAAAATAAAGAAAAAAGGTTCAACAAGTGTGAATTCCGGAGCTTTTATTCGTAAGTCGTGGGCGTAATACCACGCATAAAGACAATCATTGTTTGGCCAACAGAATGCAAAAAAAAACATTGGATTGTTTGAAAATGTAAAATGCGGCAAAACGCTTCCATGGTCTCAAAACCCCTTCGAAAGACTTTCAACTGCTGCTCTGTTACCATGCTATTCTCGTGCTCTTCCAAGAGTGAAGGGATGACGACGAGGGGAAAAGGCGATCAGGAGGCCACAACACAAAGATGAGTGGTAAAATACACTCGCTAACTCGAGGAATAATTTCTTCAGTTACAATGGAGAGAAGGGTCCAGTGGAAAACTTCTTCGGTGTGAATTTTGCCCGAATCTGCCACGGTTTTCTTGACATTCGTTGACAGCTACCGTCACACAGCAATGCGATTAAACTTGAAAATCGAGCTTTCCTCACCGATCTTTCACCGAAGTCGTTTTACACATCTCACTCTTCTCTCTACTATTCCCTTCCGTGGGGTCACATCTGGGGCGACCCCAGGATATATGGGGTCACATCTCCTTGGCCCGTGTCCACTCTTTGATATTTGACACGTCATAGTCCACTCACAAGCCTCTTAACTATGCACGGAGGTGATGCTTCAGCAACATAGTTCTGGATGGACAACAAATCGCCTGGTTTTGTAAAGTTGGTTAGTGCAATTTCTCTGATTCTCCAAATTTCGAAGTGCAGATCAGGCTAAAATCGTGCGAATTGGAATTTTGCATTTTTGGTTGAGTTTCAGGCTCGCCACATCGACTCTCCATCACATTCTTTTCACAAGGAGATTCTGGTTCTAAATCTTCGCATAGATGAAACAACAGCCTACGGTGATGGCCAAAAAACTGACATCAATGACGAATTTTCCTTTTCCACGGAAAATACCAAGGCGTTTTACTAGATTGGTAGGTCCAGAAATACAAAAGATACATGACCCAATTTTTCAAGAAATCTTTCAAAAGACCGTTACACATTCCGGGTGATTTGAGAACTACCGGGCCATGCGATTCTTATCGATTGTTACTTGTACGAGTGTTTACAGCTTGAAAAAAAATTTAAATTTTTTGTACGCGATTCAAGAGCTCTCTCCAACTCTGGCTTGTTTTGGCATGTGGCAAAAGCCAGATGAGAGGATGTGGTGAAAAGGATTTCCCAGAAGATCTTCTCCCACATCCTCTCTTTATTTGGCCCGCAGTTCTTTTAGGCTGAAGGAGGGGGTTGTCCTGCCTTCAGGCTCGGGTTTTCCCCTACCTGCACCAGCTCTGCCAGCAGCGAGTGCTCTTAAACGATGGTCCACAAAACAAAAGAACATTCAAGGTTGGCATCTCTCATTCAAAACGAGCTTGAATGTTGTTTTGGTTTGTGGACCACCGTTTGTGACCCATCCTTGGTTTCACCACTGCAAGTGGAATTTTAACCATTGGGTAACATCTCGCTTGTCATTCCATTTTTTCCTTCTGTTTTTGGCATGCATAATTGACACATTTCTCAATTGGTATCTGGTTCTCGCCACCAGAAACCTGACCAATCAAAATTTGTATCAGAAATTGTTGTTCATATACGTACGATCAAAAACAATTTTTGAATTCAACTGTCTTGATAACAGGCAGCATAAATTCATGCAGTGCCGGTATGGGACACGCAATAAAATTTTGCAGACCTACCCTGTACCATTATTTTGCATGGACATTGCCATTGAAATGGTACTTGCACTGCACAGTGCTACAGGGTGAACAGCGTGACCTTGTAAATACAGTGGTCGAGTTCGTTTTTCCTCATTCATCTATTACCACCTTTTTCCAACATTTCTTTTTGTGTTGCCCGTCTCCTCTGGACTGCAAAAGCCTGTTCGCAATTGGTATGTCAACTCGGTGACCCTGGTTCTTACACCTGATGGATTTCTCTCTCTGGGAACATAATTGCAGCAGGGAACAAGTTCACAAAACTATGCCAGCCAACCAGGTCGAACTTCAAGAGAGGATCGAAGTAGAATTTCAGAGTATTCCCAGATATCTCCTGCAGCATACTAAATTTACTAGGTCCAGCTGGTTCATCCTGTTTTATGGCAAAGAATAGATGGGGTTGCCCATCTCAAGCATCAATCTCAGCATTGGGAATGCATGACCTTTTCAGCCAGTTCTGAGGATGAGTGTTTCAAAATTCCATTTTCATCATGTGATCAAAATTTCCACGAAATAGGACGTGAAACGTTCTTGGAATTTGGGCGAGACAAAAGAAGGCCAGCAATGCTCATGGGAGAGGGCCTATTCTGCTTTAGCTGGTTCCAGGATCTTTAAAATATTTCACCAGTATTGTACTCGCAATCTCTAATCATAATCGGCGGATAGATCCGGTTGAGGGTTAAACTTACCTCAGAGTTACGAGGGAAAAATCAACATTGTTTTACGGGACTTGTACCACCAAAAAATAAGGAAATTTTCGATTTTTTTGGATTTTCCAAATTTGGTATGCCCAAAAATTGGAATTTTTCCCTAAAAATGGTGTTTAAATCATTAAAATCCGTCCGATGGAACTTTTTCTATGCCCTTTTGGAGTTTTCATGTTTACCGGAGCTGCTGCCGGATTACGCAAATATGTCGGTTATATCTCCGCTTTCACATTTTCTGTGTTTTTTTTTTTGAACTTTAAAATGCATCTCCTCTAAACGGCTGGACCGATTTGGCTGAAATTTGCACCAGTTATTCTCGGGACCAGGTTGAACAAATTGTACCTCTATCACCCCAATGGGACCACTTACAATATGATTTCTAACCAACCTCCTATCGCTAAGCTTCAAACGGTACCAGGAGTAGCCGGGAGGTGCCACATGGTTTGTAGAGGTTCAGTTTGCAGCCCCATCCATGTATAACATCCTCACAAAAATTCAGGAAGATAGGCTCAGCGGTTTAGGAGGAGAGAGATTTTTAGCGAAGTATATATTTCTGGCCTTCACAAAAAAACACTATTGGGTTTTGAACATTACAGTATGGCTCAATGTTTTCAGCTCGAAAAGACCTTTCAAACAAGCTAAAAGTCATCAAACTCGCACAAGGGATACCCGGGATAGCATCGGAGGTGGTACCAGTCCCTTAAATGGCCAGATATCCCTCACAACTCGGAGGTAAGCTTAACCCTCGACTGGATCTTGCCGCTGAATGAGAAATGATGAGAAAAAAATACTGCGAAAAACTGTTTGCATTGAAGCAAATGCGTCGTGTCACCAGGCCGTCTTCTTGATGACCATCTTCTTGGGCAAGCAGACTGAAACGGCTCTTTATGCCCCATGCATGGAAGAATGCTGAAAACTTCAGCAAGGTTTTCTTGTGGATGAAATCATCAATGCCAGTTAGATGCAAATTCTAATGTCGATTGACCAATCCTGAGGTCATCAGCAAAACTCCAATGAACGGAGGTCTAAAGAGCCATCCTACCACCTCTAAGGCACCCATCAAGAAACAAGCGCGAGGACGGAGTTTAGGCCTTATGGGATTCATCTAACTTTGTTTTTTATGTGCCCAAGGTTTCACCAATCATTACTTTATTATCGTCGCATACGAAGTTTTCACCTGGTCTGTGAAACCAAAAACCAGAGCTTGAGTTCAGCACAGAAAGTTTCCTGTCCAGAGCAGACCAGTTATCTCCGTCAAAATGGGCAGAGGTGGCTGATCAAAGGCAATCGTATTCAATGGGAGGTTTGCTTTAATTCTACGTTCTTCCACTCAGAAAGCACCCCTTCGAACCAGTTTCTCACCATTCATCATCAAAAAAAGTGAAAGGAAGGCAGGCAGCCCGATTCAGTTACGTTAATTCCTCTCGATTGTAGTGTTCCACCACATTGCTCTTGCCAGACTTTTTCCATCCACCTGTCCCAGCAATTGCTAAAACATCAGGATGTGCTATCTATCAGCAGGTAAGGAAATTATTTGCTGAATTTGCCACAGGCAGGAGATTTATAATGGCCGACAAGTTCGTGTGAGGAATGACGCTGCTAATGGTACAAAACTGCTCCCGATAAAATGTATTAATGACTGAACTGATAAATTTTGTTTGACGGCTGAAAGCGACAGGAATTGCGATCTTTCATGGAGAACACCACTTCCCATGCAAATCTTGATTATTCTGTGGACATCCTGCCTGATAACGGATGCTTGGGGTTGTCAAAGAAGCTGGGATAAACGAAATAAGTTACAACTGACGCATCACTTTGTTTCATACTCTTTCTATAAAACTGATTTTCAGGTACCCTTTTTTGTCAAATGGCAAGAGTTGTCACTTTTCAAAAAATGAAAGGAGAACATGGAAGCAGACATCCAAGCAGACTATTTTGCTGGTTATTGGCAAATTTCCTAATGGACATCTATCGAACCATAATTTAATAGCGTCTGTGTGTTCATTCCTAGTCATGCACCGGAGACAACGCAAAGGGATATATCATCGGTCATGCTGCATAAAACCACACGGTGCTGCGCACATTACAGAAGTGGAACACAGCAAGAGGTGAGGAAACTCCATGTGATGGATAGCTTCGTCATGAAGGGGGAGGCCAAAGAACTGGAAGGGACTCTCTCCAGCGAGGGGCGGCGCAACCTCAACCGGGCGACGACTTCACGATCCAGGTGTGCTGGGTTCATGATTTCAGATTTGTTTTTGCACGAGGCAGAAAACCGGCTGGTGTGAACATACACCGTGGAAATATACTGGGCTTCGTGCCTTGTCCAAGCATTGGTCGGACGACATGCCAAAGGGCTTTTTCTAGTTGAAATAAACCTAAGGAAACACACTCAGCCTTGTGATCCCACAGTCCCAATGAAACCCACCACAAAACAATGGACTAACAACAGGCTACGAAATAAAAAATCACGCCACACGTTCTGAAACACAAATGCACAACTACAAAACCAACAAGCCGGCATTATTCCGTTGACTATAACGAAACAAAGAGCCACCTTTCTACCATCCAGCACGAACCAAAGAACACAGCATTAGCATTCCAAAAATCATTGGGAAACAAAGATTTCACAAATCTGCCAACCACGGCAAAATGGGGAGACTATTATTTTGCACCCTTCTGAAAACAAAAACAGAACAGAGTCTGCAGTACAACACAACCACAAAATAATGAAAAAAATGTCACCTTTCTTTCAACCACAGCAAAAACACTGGTCTGCCAAACACGGAAAACAAAAAGATGGAGGAAGCCAACCACAGCCAATGGGATCAGGAGTCAGGATGTTTGTGTTCTTTTCCTCAAACAACAAACTCTCTGAAGCAGAAGAAAACCACCCATTCTCCAAGCCAACTGAACAATGGTCGAGTTTTGACAAGAATGGAACAAAAATAAAAACTTGTTTTTACCAATTTTAGTATTTTGAGTAATGGACTCTTATATTTAGCTTTTTTAATTTTTATTTTGATGCAACAACAATGTTATATTTGGGAGAACAATCAGTTTACCGCTGGTCGACTCCCATCAAACTTCCCTTTGACAAGTTAGTGTGGAGTACAACCCACCAAAAGGAATCCCAAACCGAATTGCAGCCAAACAGCAGCATCAGGGTATCAAAAGCTAAAACGGATACCCCAACTTGATTGATCGAAGTGGCAACCGACTCTGCAAAAATATGCAAAACATTGTTTCTATCGACAAAATAAACCAAGATAAGATATGCTTTCATTATCAACTAAAAATTTCTGACATCGGACAACATAAGCATACTGGTCAAACCACGAATGAAAAAACCATTTTTGCAATGCTGTTTAACCATACAAGGGGGCTGTGCAACGAAGAGTGGCCTTCGGCCACTGCGCAGCCCTTAACATCCACTTCAATAGTTTTTTGCCACTGAACATTCTTCATTGGGCATCAATTTTTTTCGTTTGTAAAACGAAGGCATGCAAAGTGAATGTTGACGTGCAGTGCACCGTCTGGGCATGTACCCACCTAAAGGTGATAATTTTGAAAACCCCCTTAAATAATCACCCCTTTGACGGGAAAAAACAGCATTTACACATTTTCCTGATCTCAGCAATGAAAAATGATCCTGATACCAAATTTTCAGGGCTGCAAGAGGCCTGGAATTGTCCAATAATTTATGTCAGTCAGTCTGTGTGTGTCAGGCAAGTTAATTTTATAAATAATTCCAATGCAATGCTGTTTTCAAAACAAAAATGTGGAACAATGATCTAAACATTTTCACATAAAAGCGGTCCACACGATATCGAACAAGAAGCAAGGCCAAGGAAGCACCAACAGTGGAATGATGAAAAATTGCTGGCAACTCCAGTATCTTGAATATTCAAAATGTAAACGACTTTTGCCTATTCTCGTAATTGTGGCCATGCTTTTCAGGTCCTATTCTTCTGAGGCGCTTAATTTAGTTCTGGTCCAAATGTGGAATATCTCAAGATAAAAATAAACGCATGTAAATAATCGTTGTGTGAATTTTGTGCCAAGCTTGTCAAGGTTAGTTTCAAACGCCTATTTGTATATGCTTCTAAACTATGGCCAATTGGAGACTGGCAATGTTGTTCAATATTCGATTTTTTAAAGTTTCAACATTTTCCTAGGTGAAGTTGCCAAATTCCATAAATCCATCAGGAAAAAGGTATCCTATTGCCTCTCTATCATAGCATCTAAGATCAAACAGTTGTTCAGAAGAGAAATGGTCAGGTGGGATTCTCAATCAGGGAAAAATCACGGAAAACGACCAAGTTTTATTATTTTTGTCGACTACTGCTGTGGATTTCCACTCGGGAAAGATCAAGAAAAAGGACACTTTCATTTGCTTTTGTCTGCCATTCTGGGGGATTTTCATTCGGGGAAAGATCATGGGGGAATTATGAAGGATAATAAATATTTTCGCTTATTTTTGTCAACAGTCCCCCGGGGATTTTCGCTCAGGGAAACATCAAGAAAAAGTTTTTATTTTGTTTTTATCGACAGCTATGGGGTATTTTTATTTTCACCCAGGGAAAAGTCAAGGAAAATTTTTTTTTGTTGACCTGCCCTTGTGATTTTCAGTTTTCTAGCAGGGCTCATTGGGCCAGAACTGAAAATAGAAATGACAAATTGAACCTCAATAAAACATTTTGGAAATCGAGTTTTTCTCCCGGAATTTAGTTCTGGAGTGAAAAACCGAAACATCCTCTTGTCGGTATGCGTCACATAACTAACTTTTAGATACGGAAATTTATCGACAGTAAACGTTAAGTACATCTGGGGTTCAAAAAGTTCCCGGCATTGCTATCAATTTTTTGCCGAAAGAATCCCAATACTTCCCTGATTTATTCCTCAAATCTTCCTTGATGTATCATCCATCCTTGGCGTTCTGATTTTATGCCCACTTGTCTGGTTTCAGGCCATTGGTGCTCACACGATGGTAAAAAAAAATCAAAGGCCATGCCATCACAATGTTTTTTTTTTCTTACAAGAGTAAAAAAATGAAGGACATCTTCGACAGCGCCACAATGGATGGTACCATCATCAA
Source organism: Sinentomon sp. SZTP_YWyxl (assembly GCA_030068105.1). NCBI lineage: Eukaryota > Metazoa > Arthropoda > Protura > Sinentomata > Sinentomidae > Sinentomon > Sinentomon sp. SZTP_YWyxl. Next base: position 1,653 of record JASGXE010014074.1, on the reverse strand, counting down.
AAATGCGTCACACATTTAAAGTGCTATCAAACACTGGTGGTGAAGTCCTCTTAAAAGTAAGATTTTGGTTTTTTCTTGGGAATCCGGAAGGATTTCTCCTCACCCATCACCTTAAACAGAGAATACTGATACGAAGGGTGTCAGAAAAGTTTTTGACATCACCCTGTAGTTCAAAAAATATTGACGATGTCAAGATTTTGATTAGCTTCGGACTACAAAATACTCTCTGGCTCTTGCTTTACAAATTTACAGGTGTCCAACCCAGCCTTCCATGGGCAGAATAGCACTCAGATTAGGGTGAATTCCATAGCTCTGAAAACATTGCTTTGGCAAAGTCCTGAATACGTGGACATGGTTTTTCTGCCAAGTTGTTTTCAGTTTGGGTAATACAACCAAAAATTGCTGGTGCCAAATCAGGACTATGCGTTTGAGGAGGCAGTAATTGTTTGTAGATGTGGTGTTTATCATCCAAAAATCTAAAACTTGGGCATTTGTCGTGCAAAAGGAAAAGTTCAAGATTTCAAGACTTAGCAAAAAGGCAGTATTTTCAGAGCTCAGTAACACACCCTCATCTATTTACCACTATGCCATGAAAAATTGGCATAGATATCTGCAAATTTGTGCTGAAAGAGCTTGAAGCCCTGAACCAATCAAAATCTTGATAGAATTAAGATTTTCTGAACTACAGGGTGATGTCAAAAACTTTACGAACGCCCTTCGTAAATGGCCCTCATTACAGACGTCTTATTGTAAAACTCTTTTTTATTGTAAAGGTCCGTGGACCCACCTTTCCTTTACTTATTACGGACCTTTTCTTATTGTAAAGGTTCGTGGGCCCACGAAAAAGTATAAAATCGAGTCTTCATGCATGACAACAATGCTCTAGCATAGTGAACAGAAGACTATGGGCTCCATATCCATTGAATCCACAGTCAAATTCCAAATTTTCACAATTTCTTGCCCATCATTTCTTCGTCCCCAAATTGAAAGTTTCCGAGGGAAAACGTTTTTCCAAAAGAAAAAATCTGTGAAGAAAACAGTGAAAACATGGGTGTTTGTCTATCCAGGGAGATGCCGCCATTGAAGTCTATAGAAGCTGGCACACATACGTGGTAAATGTACATCACCCAGGGAGAGAGAGTTGTATAGAGACTCCGATGGAGAGAACAAAAAATCACTGCTCTCGGGAAAAGAGAAATGTCAAAAAACAGGAACTTTTTGAATACCCTTCCTACCCAATCCTTGGAAGGTCAAAATTAAAATAATATAATGATCTGTAACAGCATTATGTGTTAAATTAAACAACAGACAACGGAATAATAAAAATTGGCATCACAATACAACCAGTAAAACAAAAAACAACTTTATTTAATGATCTAAATAAAACAACATTTTACGAAACGAACAGACAAAGAAAGAAGATCACACTTCCCTGAACCATGAAGCAGTGTAACCACTGGCCTTTCCGGACAAGACCTTTGACCCCTCCTACACCTGGGCAAAGGAAAAAAGCACCCTTTCCAAGGTGATGGGGGACCTTTGATCCCAAACAGCCATCCCACCCGAAGCACCCAACACCGCAATCCGGAGAAAGTAAACGGAATGTGTCACTCATGGGAAGCAATGATTAAGCAACGGGAAAACAGACAAATA
>JASGXE010014073.1:0-11565 GCA_030068105.1 Sinentomon sp. SZTP_YWyxl | reverse complement strand
TACGTATAACAGCGTTATGTTGCATCCCCATTGCTTGCTGGCGGGGCGACGAGTTCACTACCGCGCGAGTGGGCGACTGCGCCTACCGCTGTGCCTCTGCCGGGTGCACGACCGCAAACCAGACATGCGGCGCCACATGGGATCGTGGGAAGTCGTTCCAGACGAGTGTACCGCGAACCAGACGGGCGACCGCTCAGACATAGGTTGTCTGCCCGTGTCGGGGTCACGGGAGGTCATTCCAGAGGGCCATTCTGTTTTTTTGCAGACGCTATGAAAGACTTTGATAGGAAACTATCTGAACTCAAAGACACGGTGCTCTCGGCGACAAACGTTTATGGAACCGAGTTCGATGACATTGAAGAGTGATATGATTCTATCGAGCACATCATTGCCACGCTCGTTTCGCAAATAAAAGACTGTCAATCATCAGCAGGACAATGCCGTGAACACAAATGACTGTACTAGTCGAACGAAAGACAGTGCCGATGTTGCAAAAAACAGTGCCAATCTGGCAAAAGACAGTACCGGTCATGGAAAAGCTCCCGCGGTGGCAAAGACTGGACGCCCTGATTGGCGTACTCAATCATCACGGTCCATCAAAAGGCCAGCCAGTCCTGCCGATCATGCACAGGGCAGGATCCTTCTGCTCCACGACGTAAAGAGGCTGCCAAAAGGAGATCGCCGCTTCGTCCACACGATCGAAATGAACCCTACGTATTTCGATCGCTTGGCCATAAATCGTATCCTCTTTCTGATTATGCCAGACAAACCCAGCGTAACTTCAATGTTCCCACACACGGTGATCCATTTGCTCGAATGGTCGTCATAGGCGACTCCATGGTTGAGCATTCCTCCATAGCCACAAAATCAGACTCTGTGGTCTACAATGCTCCAAGTGCATAACTCTCCGATCTTCAACATATCATTCAGTCTAACGAACTTCTGCACTGTGGAGTGTCCAGTGTTGTGATCCATGCTGGCACCAATACGTTGTCTGCGAGGCTTGCTCTTCGATGTCTACAGGTCGTGGAATGTGAGCTTCGGTGACTTGAACTTTACTTTCCAACCAAACTGGATTTCCAGGCACGGTCTTCACTTGGCGCGAGCTGGCATTCATCATCTGGACGAACTATTGCACTCCCTGCTAGTCGGTTATGGCTGCCATCATCTGCAAGTAATTCGGCTTGCACATTGACTTCTTCGACAACAGATGGCTCCACAGTTCAATTTGACGCGATATTTCCAGTAGCATCCTGCCAGACAAGAATCCTGCATGCAAACCAAAGATTTGTAAATCATCTGTGTCGTCGGTGAGCACGCTGCATAACCACATCTTGAAGTATGGGAACGCGAGAACGCTGATCACATCAGCCAAATATCTTAGCGAGTGGTAGTGCCCCTCAGGCACCTCTATGTGGGGATAATGTTCTTGTGGAACTCTATGTGGGGATAATGTTCTTTGCGCTCACACCCTTCCTTTGTACATTGCATCAAATCATCGTCGTTCAATTCCATGCAATCTGGGTACGTCGAAACAGCAATTATGCTGCCTTTGCCAAGGTTGTAAAACGAGAGAGGCATCATGATTTTCCGCTAGCCCACAATCCCAATCACCTGACAACTATCGTACGAGGGAGCTTGGTCACGAAATTCGACACAGTGTTGTTTGGAAAGGTGCCCATGCTAGAGTTGCTGGGAAGTGTCAGGTAGAAACTCTCCATCGTTTGTGGTACAAAAATACTGCGGTGATATACGGAGTGTTCAGTAATTGACGGGCCATAGGAGATTTTTGTCAGAATTTTAAAGCACGGGGCAATGTAATTCCCCATCTCGCATGCGCCGCAAAACGCATGTCACGAAGGAATGCTTTTTGCAGCGCATGCCAGATGGGGAATTACCTAGCCCCGTGCTTTAAAATTCCGAAAAAAATCTCCTATGGCCCGTCAATTACTGAACACTCCGTATATCACCGCAGTATTTTTGGACCACAAACGATGGAGAGTTTCTACCTGACACTTCCCAGCAACTCTAGCATGGGTACCTTTCCAAACAACACTGTGTCGAATTTCGTGACCAAGCTCCCTCGTACGATAGAGTTGTCAGGTGACTGGGAGTGTGGGCTCGCGGAAATCATGATGCCTCTCTCGTTTTACAACCTTGGCAAAGGCAGCATAATTGCTGTTTCGACGTATCCAGATTGCATGGAATTGAACGACGATGATTTGATGCAATGTACAAAGGAAGGGTGTGAGCGCAAAGAACATTATCCCCACATAGAGTTCGTAGAGGTGCCTGAGGGGCACTACCACTCGCTAAGATATTTGGCTGATGTGATCAGCGTTCTTGCGTTCCCATACTTCAAGATAGAGTTGACTTTGGCTGGCCGGTTCAAGATCACGGCACCAAACGGAACATTCGTGAGATTCGGCAAAGTGCTGGCTGATATTTTGGGGTTTGACGAAGCCAAGGCCGCGGGCAAGTATTCCGTGCGTCCCCCGAGGCTATATAAAGCGGTGCCGCAGGAAATGTTTGCTTATTTGAGTATCTTGGAGCACACGATAGTGGGTGACAGTAGCTCTCCTCTCCTGCGAATTGTCGGGCTAGAGACAGCGTCCGCGTTTGGTCGATTGCAGATTAGCACTTTTGATTCTCCTCACTACGTACCCGTTTTCCGGCGTCATTTCGAGACTTTAGAGGTGGATTTGAGGGATAGTACGGGTACACCCATACCGTTCGAGTTTGGTCCGGTCATTTTGAAGTTGCATTTCCGCAAGGTTTAATTTATTCGGGGGTACACACCATGAACAAAAACAGGGTTCTTTCCGGGCGGGGAGTTTTAATAACATGCGATAAAACAAGCTATTACGTGAACCAGGCGGGCGGGGGCATAGATAACATATACTATGGCTCAAAGTACCAGAGAGGTCACGGTCTTGGTTCTTTCTTGAAAGGCTTGTTTAGATCTGTCAAGCCGTTACTGATTTCCGGGGCAAAGGCACTGGGAAAGCAGGCAGTCAGGACCGGGGGAGAGATTTTGGGCGACGTCTCGGCGGGGGAGGATATCAAGAGCTCCGCAAAGAGGAGGATGGGTGAGGGAGGGCGCCAACTGGCAGGGCAGGCATCCGAGCGCTTGGAGCGGTTTGCGCAGACGGGCCGAGGTATTAAAAGGGCAAAGCGAAGTCGCTCCCGCGTCAGTGTCTCGAGGAAGCGCAGAGTGGTCGGATCTCTCGGCAGACCTGCTCGTTTCGCGAAGAGGGAGAGTGCTCGCACCAAAAAGCGCCGTCAGCGTGATATTTTTGCCTAAGTGACTTGGATTTTTCAACGCCTGATCGAAGATGCCGTTTCTGCACAACCAATCGCACGAAGCAACAAAGACAGAACTCGATTTATTCAGTCTTCCTCCGACTCAAACGAGTATCGAGAACGGGAGAAACTTGCACTATAAGCCCACTTCCGCGCTGCACGATGGATCTCCGATCGAGTTTTGTGTGCCTGGCAGCGGGGACTGCTATCTCGATTTGGCGCACACCATGCTGTTTATCAGAGCAAAGATAGTCAAGCAGAACGGCGAGGATATCACCGGTGACAATTCTGCGGGGCCCGTGAACAACTGGATCCATTCGCTGTTTTCACAAGTGGACGTTCTGTTCAACAACCATCTCGTGTCTTCTTCGGCCAACATCTACGCATATAGAGCCTACATCGAGTCTTTGTTATCCTACGGCAAAGATGCTAAAGAGTCACACCTCACATCGGCTCTTTTCTACAAGGATAGCGCAGGACACATGGACGATTTGGTCAACAATTCAGGCCTCGCGAAACGTAATGCGTTCACATCACAGTCAAAAGAGGTCGAGCTTTTTGCGCCTCTATTTTGCGACGTCTTCAACATGGACAGATACCTACTCAACGAAGTTGAACTGAGAGTCAAGCTGGCTCGCAACAGAGATTCGTTCTGTTTGATGGCACCTGCCGGCTCGCAGTATAAAGTCCGGATTACGGACGCCTCACTCGTCGTTAGGAAGGCTTCGCTTTCCGCTTCAGTCTTGATTGGACATGCCAAAGCATTGGAGCACAGTCCCGCCAAATATCCCCTCTCCAGAGTCGAAGTTAAAGCTTTGACCATCCCCGCCAACATTCGAAACAAGTCGCTCGATGGTGTCTTTCTCGGTCAACTACCCAGTCGCGTTGTAATTGGCTTTGTTACAAACTCGGCGTTCAACGGTGACGTAGCATCCAATCCGTTCAATTTTCAACATTTCGGCTTGAACTCCTCTGTCTACACGTCGACGGCCAACAGTATCCAAGCAAACCCCTTCAACCCTCCTACGATAATCCAGGCCTAAGCGCCGTTTCATACAACACTTTGTTCTCCGGAACGGGCCGTCATTACGAAGATACGGGAAACGATATCGACAGGTCGGATTTCACAGCAGGATACGCGCTCTACGCCTTCGACCTAACTCCCGATTTATCGTCCAACGACGCTAATCATTGGTCCCCGGTAAAACTTGGCAATTTGAGGATCGATGTCGGCTTCAACAACGCTCTAACGGAAGCTCTAAGTCTCGTGGTGTATGCCGAGTTCCAGAGTCTCATAATGATAGACAAGGCGCGCAACGTGCTCCTGGATTTCACAAACTAGTGCATGCTAGTTTGTTTTACAAATGGATTCGAATCAGTTGAGATTAGCGTTAGCTGGAGATATATTCGCTTCACGTGCCTTTGTCGGCGTGTTCCCTTCCGACAAGCTTCCTAGAACTAAGCTCAAAAGGCCATTCTCCCTCGTTGCTAACATGGATCCGTCATCACGGCGTGGGAGTCACTGGATAGCAATATATGCCCCTCACAATGGACCACTGGAGTATTTCGACTCGTACGCCCTACCCCCACCACCTCGTTTGGAGAGATTTCTGTCATCTTACGGTCGTTGGAAGCGCAACCGTAAACTTCTTCAGGGCTTGTTTTCCTCAGTCTGCGGTCAGTACGCGAGCTGGAACCTGAGCGAGCGCTCCAGAGGTCGATCGATGAACGAGATAATAGCAACGTTCTCTTCCAATACTGCTTCAAACGACAGTCTGATTGTTCGCAGATTTGCTGGACGATTTGGGAAGATCCGTCAGACCAGTTCGGTACACACCGGAAGTTTCTGCCAAGGGTGCTCTGCTCTAATTCGGCAGGTAATTTTCCCGGCCACAACTGCAGTCTCCCAACATAGGATACAACACTTGAAAAGCAGTGATGGCACCAACGTGCAGAAGCACTCTACCACAACCACAATATTGAACGTTTTCAGACACACTCACTTGGAGTACGCCTCGCACACCCGCTTTAGGGGAGGCTATTTTCTAATTTGAGACTTTTGATCACAGATTCCTAGAATTGAGCCAAATTTCCGATGTTCTTCCAGCGCTGTATTTTTCTCACGCTTTTTCAAAGTTCCTTGTCAGGTCCATTTTTCAACCAACGCCGATTTAACCCACACTTTTGAAATCATTCTATTTTGGGGGATTGAGGCCCATCCTGAATGTGCTTGCAATAGTTGGGGCGAACAGTATTCACTCCGATGTATGAAGCTTGACCTGAACGCATAGTAAACTTGCGTTGGCCTCCGTTATAGTATCTTTCTTTTAATCTTTTTTCAGAGAAATGGCTGCAAACTTTCAAGTTGATGCAAATGACGACTCTGGTTTTGCTGAGAGCCTGACCCAATCGGACCGCCAACCCACCACGGCGGACTCACCGTCCACGTCTCGTTCTCCACCACACTCGTTGCCGGAACAATCTCCGAGCTGTGTCGAATACCAGCCCCCGACACGGAAAATCCCTGTTCGGTCAACGACACTGGGAAAACGCTATTTTCCGAAACCGGTTCCTGTCAAACGAACCTGGTTTCTCGGCGACAACATTCAAGTCGGCGCTCTCCCTGTCTGGAACCCTCATCAGGAGAACTTTGCACCTACGCTGACTCTGTACGACACATCGCACTTTGGATGCCTAAATGGAGACGTGACATCCTTTGCCAGATTCTCCCTGGCTGAAGCTCGGCATCTGTGAACTTGGTGGAAAAGGCGTCGCGTGTCCCCGAAGACGCCTCGGAACTTTTGTATGAGAACGTTGAGGGGACAACAAAGAAGATTAAAATCCACGTTACAGAGGTCCTGCTGGCTTACATTTGGACCGAGGAGCGAACTGACGTGGAATATTCTTCGGACTTTGGACTTTGCGCGCTTCAACCACGTGATGCGGATGTGGACGTGCTCATGGGTGGAAAACGATTCATGCTACCCACCCACACCTTACGCCAGTTTGCGATGGCGGCTCCACAGATCGAGGACCATCTCGCCCTACTTTTCGATGAACGTCCCAGCTTTTTAAAGATGATGGGATGCATTGCGGAAGTAGCTTGTCAACTGCAAAAAGCCGGCGTCCCTAATTATCTGCCCTTTGGATACGGTGAAGAAATGGAACCCAAACAACTGATTCAGTTCATCGACTGTTTTGGAATTCTGCCGGAAGTTGTCGGCATGTTTTATCGCAAAATGAAGCAAATGAATTCCTTCTGCAAGTTGAACGCATACATGGTCGCGCAGATCGCACTGCAACAAAAAAACTATCTGGCTTCGTTGGTGTTGTGTTCACCGGAAGACATCGGACCTTCTAGTTTCTTCTGAACCACTGACCAAAGACTGTGAAATGGACACATTTTGATGCATTTGTTTGTGTAGCATTTTCGTAGAGTAGTCGTTTTGTAGCAAATATTTAAAGGACTTTTCATTTATTGAGATATTTCCTAGAATGTAGTGTTTTGTACTAGAACGTAGAGTTATTATCTTATTTTATACTCCGCTATATCCTAGACACATGTACAATAACATCACACGTGATGTTATCGTACGTGCTGCGAAGGGCCCTTCATCTATTGGTTCATGATTAAGTCGTATATATTTTTTATGTCTTTTGCAAGCCATTTTTGTGCATTGGCTATTCTCTGACATTATGGTATGCATTTGATAGCGTAGAGTGTGAACTGTGTAGTTTCTTGCATTATTCATTTTTGTCTTATTATTTTGCTTCGAATGTCTTGATGACCTTGAATAAGAAGTCTGTAATCTTTCAATTGTGAGTGTTTGTGTATAATAAAATTCATGATATAAAAAAAACTGCCAGTGTTTTTATTTAAATGGTTCCGGAAATTGTAGACGCGCTGGTGAAACTACGAGACTGCTGTCGACTGTCACGGCGTGACGAGAGCATCGACAACGAACGCTGCAAACACATATCCAATGTGCCTACAATTTTCAGAGCCACGCTTTTGGGTTGCTGTTTGAGACTGCGCAGTGAGGAATTAGTAGCCCATCTTGGTGGGTTGCTTGGGCGCTGACCGGTGTTAGCCTACGAGACAATTTCGGGGCGTCGTTTACCAAACAACGATGGGTATTATACAGGCCTGATCATTCATAATTTGTTTCAAATTGCTCTTTCTGACCACTTGTTCTTGGCGACAAGTGGCCGTCAAGCGCAATTTGGGACAAATTGCGGTTGGCGGCCATTTGTTATAGGAACGTTACTGAATAAACTGCGAGGATTGAATGAGATTTGTGACAGCCTCTACAGCATGGGCTTGAGCTTTTTGGTGTGGTCACACTCCCGTAGCAGACGCAGAATGTACACCTTGACATATCTTGCTGTGATCGGATGAATAAAGCATGGGATTTAACTCGAGTGGACTGAGGGTAGATGGTGCCCAAATAAACTATGGATACCTACCGTCAGCAGCATTTCAATTACGATTGTGCAGTTATCATCGCGGTCAGCATCTCGACACGTCGGATGGCAGGGATCGACATGACTTGGAGGAGTACTCGTATATGTCTTCATCAGATAACGTATAAAGTCGCAGTGCTCATGTTCCTTCTAGTGTTCTATTTTTGAAACCGTGTGTTCTCCTGTCAATTGCACGCCAGAGCCCCAAGCAGTGAAACGGATGCGGGCAGACTATAAAGGTGTACCTACAGCTGTGATTCTATGTGTGTCTTTACGCTGCATATACCTGCGCAGCTCCGACAAAAGGGCCGCAGCCTGTGTACTTTACCTCATGCGCGGATGGTGGAGTCAGGGTAATCTTCTGTTGCTGAAGATGCTTCCGAGGCAGAGGGGGATGAATAAGCGACTCTGTTCACAAGACTTTGCGGGAATACGATGCCAGGAGCAACACTTTTTACATGTGAAACCAATGTCTGCCTATGTCTGGGTTTCCACGCAATCTCCCAACCGGAGAACAGCACAGATCGCTTTGCCTTCGGACCGGGTACCCAACACGCCTACCACCATGGCTGCCTCAAGGGGGCGAACCACAAAGCTATACGTATAACAGCGTTATGTTGCATCCCCATTGTTTGCTGGCGGGGCGACGGGTTCACTACCGCGCGAGTGGGCGACTGCGCCTACCGCTATGCCTCTGCCGGGTGCACGACCGCAAACCAGACATGCGGCGCCACATGGAATCGTGGGAAGTCGTTCCAGACGAGTGTACCGCGAACCAGACGGGCGACCGCTCAGACATAGGTTGTCTGCCCGTGTCGGGGTCACGGGAGGTCATTCCAGAGGGCCATTCTGTTTTTTTGCAGACGCTATGAAAGAAGTTGATAGGAAACTATCTGAACTCAAAGACACGGTGCTCTCGGGGACAAACGTTTATGGAACCGAGTTCAATGACATTGAAGAGTGATTGATTCTATCGAGCACATCATTGCCACGCTCGTTTCGCAAATAAAAGACTGTCAATCATCAGCAGGACAATGCCGTGAACACAAAGGACTGTACTAGTCGAACGAAAGACAGTGCCGATGTTGCAAAAACAGTGCCAATCTGGCAATAGACAGTACCGGTCATGGAAAAGCTCCCGCGGTGGCAAAGACTGGACGCCCTGATTGGCGTACTCAATCATCACGGTCCATCAAAAGGCCAGCCAGTCCTGCCGATCATGCACAGGGCAGGATCCTTCTGCTCCACGACGTAAAGAGGCTGCCAAAATGAGATCGCCGCTTCGTCCACACGATCGAAATGAACCCTACGTATTTCGATCACTTGGCCATAAATCGTATCCTCTTTCTGATTATGCCAGGCAAACCCAGCGTAACTTCAATGTTCCCACACACGGGATCCATTTGCTCGAATGGTCGTCATAGGCGACTCCATGGTTGAGCATTCCTCCATAGCCACAAAATCAGACTCTGTGGTCTACAATGCTCCAAGTGCATAACTCTCCGATCTTCAACATATCATTCAGTCAAACCAACTTCTGCACTGTGGAGTGTCCAATGTTGTGATCCATGCTGGCACCAATACGTTGTCTGCGAATCGCAGTCGCTCTCAGCCGGTATCCGATGCAATGGATTTGACATCTGTCATATAAGGCGGATGGTTCCTCTTGCTGAAATCTCATTCTCAGTCATATTTCAGAGGCCTGATCTTCCCTCTCTATTGGTCCACCACACCAACGGCTTGCTCTTCGATGTCTACAGGTCGTGGAATGTGAGCTTCGGTGACTTGAACTTTACTTTCCAACCAAACTGGATTTCCAGGCACGGTCTTCACTTGGCGCGAGCTGGCATTCATCATCTGGACGAACTATTGCACTCCCTGCTAGTCGGTTATGGCTGCCATCATCTGCAAGTAATTCGGCTTGCACATTGACTTCTTCGACAACACATGGCTCCACAGTTCAATTTGACGCGATATTTCCAGTAGCATCCTGCCAGACAAGAATCCTGCATGCAAACCAAAGATTTGTAAATCATCTGTGTCGTCGGTGAGCACGCAGCATAACCACAGCACAATGTCGAACTTAGAAATTTTTTATTGCCCGATACCTGCATTCCGTTCACTTTTATCCGTATCTGCTGCATTCGCTTTGTCGATTTTTTCAGTGAGGTTTTGTGCGTCGGCAGTTGTCCTCACGCAAGTGAATTCCAATCGAACCCGCGCGGTGGCCCCAGAGCTCGCTGACGTTCCGATTAATTTTTTTCACAACTGCCGCATGGCCTTCCGAACGTCAATATCTTTCCTGAAAGCAACGTCTCTCTTGATGGCGTTTCCTGCCCCACGTGTTCCTTTCTGTCAACCTATCCGAAGTGTGGCTCCCATTCCTAATTTTCTGCCTCCAATTGGTCCCACCACACCTGCATCACAACCACGTTGTTGCCCATCGTCACTGCCAAACATTTCAATGAATTGCCAATCGATTCGATCACTTGAGAAGCGTTCCGAGCTTTTCTCAATCATGTCAAAAACCCTGCCGATGTCTACGTTCTAACAGAGAATTGGTTTTTTGCAGAAATTTCGTCCGATGAGATTAAAATTCCAGAATATGTTTGCTTTCGGAAAGACAGGGCTGCTAGCCGCGGCGGGGGTGTAGCTCTCCTGGTGAGCGAGGACCTTCGTCCTACCCCTGCTGGTGTTGGATGCATTTGCATATTTCGCGACGGTATTCTCGATGTGGTGGGGTGCACTCTACCAGGGCTTGCAGACTTGCCCTCTTTGGAGTCTATGTATCTATTCCGCAGTGCAAACGCCGCAGCTTACGTACAATCTGACAATTCACTCCTTTTCGCTCGTTTTATCGAATCCACCGTGAATTCTCCAAACGCCAGGCAGTTCTGGGCGTTTACTAAAAACAAGAAAAAATCGTCATCCCCCCAACATTTATTTACAACGGGGAAACTGTCACGGACGTCCAGACTGATTTGAAAATCTTCACTGGAATCTTTGCTGAAGGTTGTGCAATTGGAGCGAATACACTTTCTTCTCCACAAAAAAGTTGCGAGTCACCAGAAATCCACTACAAGATTTTCTGCACACCGTGCGACATTATCAGACTTATTGTCGTCTTTCTGGTCGAACGGGGCTAGTTGCTGATGGAATACCCTCCACTCTTATCAAAGGATTATCTGATAACAGTGCGTCTTATTTGACGGCACTTTCAAAGCAGATTTCCATACAGGAATATTCCCTTCCAGCTGGAAAGAGTCAATAATTACTTCGTCCCAAAGAAAGGTGATTTGCATGACCCTAATAATTATAGTCCTATTTTCGTCGATTTCAGTATGTGCCAAGTTCTTTGCGCAGCGCCTTGGTTTCATATTTCGAAACCTTCTGGATGACTTTGATTTTCTGCACCCCCAACAGCATGGGTTCCGACGAGGATTGTCAGTGAGACCCAGTTAATCTCATTTGTGCAAGACATACACTGCTAATTCGAAACAGAATATCGAGGGTCATGCCATCTTCATTGACCTTTACGAAGCGGTTTGACCTCGTACCATATGCTCTGCTTGTGGTCAAGTTTGCGGCACACTGTAAACAGTTCCTGTGGCCCTCCTGTCGTCGCCGTAAAATTTTCTGTAGTAATTACATTCAGCGTAATTTCCAGACGCTGTAAACGTATCCTGTGATATTACCTGCGTCTGCAGTAAGCAAACTTTGTCGGACTGTAATCGGCAAAGATTACAGTCGGTGCGTAAGATGTACAGTTGGAATGGACTCCCCACTGAAACAGTAAAC
>JASGXE010014072.1:0-12437 GCA_030068105.1 Sinentomon sp. SZTP_YWyxl | reverse complement strand
TACTGTCTCCTTAATGTCTCCAAAGGGGGTGTACACGCGATAAGATTACCCACACTGGATGGTCACCCATGTTTAAAAAATTTGAGTTATGCAACGTGCTGAACAGAAAGTCATTTAAAAAATTACGATTGTATCCCTAAACCTTGGATAGGAACTGCAACTTACAGATTTCAGTTTTTTGCCCTTTCTAACCTGAGTACACATGAGTGAGCTAGAGCTTCAAGCAAAAACAACTGATTTTCTGGTAGACAGTGCTGGGCTCATGTGGTTTACCGGATTTCAAAACTTTAGAATCGAAAGTGACATAAGGCCCAATTGCATTGCAATACTGAGGCACAGAAACCTGGTTGATCATTTTTTAAACTTCAGAGTTTTTGAGATCTCCGAATTTGAGTCTTGTGATGTTTTGAAGATATAGATAGCACCAGCATCATTACTTGGTCAACTCTGACAGAATAAACATAGTGTGTTCAGAGTTGACTGTTAAGATTCGGCTGTATTCCCTGTCACAACTCACCTTAGGTTTAACTCAATAATCAATGCAAGAGTCAGATGTACTTTTTGCAACAATGGAAAAGCATCAGCATTGTGCATAGAAATGATATTTTTGCAGCACAGATCAATCCATTGAATTGGCCATTGAGATGAATCTACGAGTAAATGTGAGTTGCAATGGGGAAGAATGCCATTGGTCTCACGAAAGATAACGACAAGGACCATACCTATGAGGGAAAAGGCAAACTTGTTAAATACTGGAAAAATCCGTCATCTTAAACAACCAACATCAGTCACACGACATCACCATTTCAACATCTATGGATTAAACATCCATGGTTATGGGATACCTTTGACTTGAATATCTTATTTCTTGCGTTTTGTCATAAAAATGTAACAATGCAAGGTATGCCGGCTAGACATGCATTTATTTTTGTTTCAGGGGTCATCTGAATGACCTGGAGAACATTCTGGCATTCTTTGCACTTGGAGCTCTCTTCGTTTTGACAGACCCATCTCCGTGGATTGCTCAGATGTGCTTCAGGGCATTTACTGCTGCACGAATTATCCATACAATTGTCTACACGGTGTACGTTTTCCACAGCCTGCAAGGGCTTATCCTTTGGCATTGCTTACTTGATCAACATCTTCATGGCAGTGAAGATTATCATGAAAACATTGTAATTGCTTGATTGCACTGAGCCATTGCAAACACGAACACATTATGAAGGTAGGTAGCTTTGTTGGTTGTGGTTTTTTTTTTTATTTCATATCCACCTGCTGTAGATGAAAATAGTAGTCAACATTCTGGGTAGGCTTTTTTAGTTGTAACTTTTTTTTCACATCGGAGGCTTTTTCAACTTTGAATTTAATGATCATGTCATAAAGAAATATTTTGGCTCTTCAACTGGAGCTTTTCCAAACTTAACAGTGTTACACTCATACACTCTGTCATAAAAATGTTTTGGTTTAACAGCCTGCTGTCTTCAACTTCTCATTGTGTTTCTTCCTTGTTGTCCTTTTTTCTTTTTGTCATCACAAAATGAGCATTTGTCCTTGGGCCCAGCGCAGGTAGCTTAGCACTAAAGCCCAGCAGGTGAAAGATATTGTCCAGTAAAAGCATCAGCTGTAGACCTCGGCAGATGTGGAGAGCCAGCTCCTTGGACATTTTCGAGGTTATGCCTGTGCGTGTGAATGTTGGTGAGAAAAAAAATCAGATATCTTGGCTTCTGGGATATTCTTTTATGCTTGGAGGGGATGGCCATTTTCTGCACCTGGCAACGGACATTTTGGTGCACCAGTCTGGGCAGTGATCGATTGTTATGTTGAATGAAAACCATGTGTGATTATCTCACCCAAGGTCAAAACACTTTTACCATCTCTTTTGCATGAGCTGCTCTATGTGTTGAGTAGACCAGGCGCACCCCAATTCCTTCATCAACTACAGGTTGACAGAATCCATGCCGTCTGAAACGATTCTACTAAAGCTTTACGATGTCGATTGCCAAGGCTGCGCTATTTTGCATTCCATTTCAAAGTTGTTCAGAAAGGCTGATCTCCATGCATGGAAATTGTTGTCTCAAATTCAAAATTTTCTTCAGTTTTCATATTTTATGCTGCAAATATCTGTGATATTGGAACATTCTGTTGTTGGTCTTTCTTGTGATAGCAATTTTTGAACATGAACTTCATACACATGCCATTGATTGTTGTGAAATTGAATTTTATACAACATCCTATTTTTGTTATAATGTTGTAATGTAATGTTCTTGGCCATCATGAGTTTTGTGTTTTCTTTTTGTTTTTGCTATTTTAACATTTGCTTTTTCTCTAAATACACCTGCGACTCTTCATGTTTCTATCGCTCTCTAGATTGGGAGACAGTCACAGCCACCTTTAAGGGATGCCGTGTAGGTAGGTATCTAAAATTGGTGAACCAAAAACTCGTTTTTTGCTTTTTTTTTCATGATAGAGTTCACGATTTTCTGAAAAAAAATGTTCTTTGTTTCATCAAAATCGGATGATAAATGAGGCTACAGGACATTTTCAAAGTTGAGGAGGTTCCATCCAAGAAAATTTGCCATCCATTTTCTTTTTTGCATTCACCGTGATTCACCTTTTTAATTTTAGTTTTTTCCACCTTTAAATTGTATCTCTTCCCAAACGGATTGTCCGATTCAGCTGAGATTTTCTGTGTCCAAGATGTGCAAGGTGGGCCTCAGATGAGCATATCTGACCACGTACGAGGTTGAGTTATGATGCCCTTTTCGCACACCAGGAAGCTGGTGGTAAACGGTCCACTTTGCACCTCTGATGTGAATAACCACCTCCAAAAAATTTCAGAAAGATGGGGCAAATGCCTTAGAAGAGGTATCAATTTTGAGAGAGGCTGTTTTTAGCAAGTTTTCAGAAATTATAACTATACAACGGTTGGAGATCAGAGAATTCTTGTTTGCACCATTTTTTAGTCTCAAAAAGACAAAAAAGATAAAAAAAAACATCAAAATTGGCCCATGGGCTCCGAGCATGCTTAAATGAGTGGGAAATCTAATCTCTCATTATTCTTGAGGAAAACAGTTCTCGACACTTCTTGCACAAAATAATAAACTAAGATTAACGATAAATAACAGTCACCTGAATCGATTTCATTATCCGGTTACGATGACATCATCAGCAGCAATGAGGTTCTTGAGTTCAGCTTTTGTGGCTAAAGTGTCTGGCACCATCCTCCTCAAGAATAACTAAACCTGCTGTGAGTTTCAGAACCACCTTCATTTTTGGCCAATTACGTGACCCAGGCACCGCAATCAACAAATTCATGTGAAGCATGCTTCTGACAAGTATCCAGGTGTTAGGTGTCCGTGCCCAGGCCATGTCAGTGGGGAAGGTCATGTGGAACAAACCTGGATACATGACGAAAGCACAAGATGATTCGCATCAATTTGTTGTGTTCTTTGAAATCTGACATGCCAACCTTTCAAATCCGATGTGTTGGTAAGTAGGTACCAAGAAATCTTCCTTTTTAGCCCATTCTCGAAAATAATCGCATTCTTTAGTCTATTTTTAAAAATCCTGACACAGGCAAAATCAGTAGCTAAACAAAATGGAGCTTGCATGCAGAAATTCAGTGACGTCTTTTTTTTGTAATTGCAACAATTTTTGTCACGGGCGATTTTGTGCTGTTGTGTCAGTTGACACTTTTTCAGCCAATGGAAAACGTTTTCAATCAATTTCAAGATTTTGAAACATGCTGTGGTAGGTATTTCATTTATCATGATTGATTGAGATTTGGGCATCCTGTCCCCTTCATGAAAAATTCGATTCAAATTTGTTATTCTCGAGTTGTAATTTTAATTGTTTGTTTGTTTTTTTAGAAAGAAGTTAAAAATATAGTTCACTGCTTTGTTGACACATGAACAAATTGCGAGATTTTTCAAAATGCAACACGGACTCGATGGAATTTCCCATTTCGTGCTGCAAATACAATTCATTTTTGAATTTCAATACAATACACATCCATTTTTGGGTATTACAGTCGAATGGAATGAAATGCGTAATGTAATGATAACCACTCGTGACCCGACTCTTCAATTATCGGTGTGACATTTTTTCATTCAGACATCAGTTTCGACATAGCGAATCTCTTGTCAGTTGACCTAATGGTCGCTTGGTAATTGAGATCGTTGTGTCGCTGGATCCCTTCCCGAATTCTGTCATGTTCAGGGTGATTTTGCTTTTTACAGTGATTGTTAGTTCAAGGGTGCATCACTTGCAATTACTTTTATGAGCAGTGGCAGGTCAGGATTCTCACTGAGAATCCCATGCAAGAGTCTGTTATCCAGAATCTGATAACCCGAACTTTGATTGAAATCGCGACACACATGGGAGCCATGAGAATTTTTTTTATTTTTTGTACCAGCCGAAGCTGGGAACCAGGGTTGGTCGATCGCATTTTGTGTCGCCCTTTCGAGTCAGATAAAAACCCCCTCCTTGCAGCCCCAGATAGAAGCTGCGGGTGCAAAAAAACGAAATTTGGAAGAGAGCCCTTCAAGGGACCCTCTTTTTCCAAATCATTTGCGAAGCTCTGCCACCAAGCTTCTGTCTGCTGCCACCAGACTGCCAGTCTGGTGGCAGCAACCATGGGAAGAGTCCACCAGAACCAGAAGACAACCATGAGAGAAGTCAGTTTGAGTTATCCCCTGTTTGGGTTTGAGAGCGATACCCTGTCCCGTCAATTTCCCTTTTTCTACTTTCAGTACGTGGAGTCAAACATAACTCCCGAACAAGTTGGTTTGTTCTGAGTTATGGTGGCTATGTTGACGTTGCTGCGTTGGACATAAAAATATGGCAGGACAACCCTGAACGTTGCTGTTCAGTAAGCAACCAAAGGAAACAATGAGGATACCCTCCCCTTTCCCCTTGCATGATATGAACTATAGACAATGGATAATAATACATAACGAAGACTGGTCTGATTGGATTTGCAAAGGTTGCTCCACATTTTGTGTGTCTGCAAATGAATTTTGCAAGCTGGCCAAGAGCATGGCTGGCGTTCACTCGATTTTCCAAGATTTTATTTTTTTTGATCACTTGCAATGCCAACCCTTGTTGACGACTGCTCCAAAGAGAATCTGAATCAGCCTCTGTGATTCTCAGATACAGGCATTTGAAAATGTTCCGGTTTTTACTGTGCCGAAAAAGCATGGTTGTTCTCGAGCAGGGTCGACAACTTCAATTATAATTGTTCATTCAGATGTCTCCCCAAGAATACGCCACTAAAATTCAGGATTTTTTGTAATAATTGTTCTTCACCCGGGTCAGTGACCCCTATTTGAAGCTGTTAGTGGTTTGAACAACCCCAAAGTGGTACAGGGTGTATCAAAGACAACCCTTGTTATGCAAATAAAATACAAGCTGCGAACTGAACAAAATATCGATGGTTTGAAAAGGTTGTTCCACATAGTGAGAGCGCACCTGTTGGCGATTTTGACTACAATTTTCTGTGGCACAGTTACAGCAATCTACCATGATTACAGAGGACTCCGGAAACGTTGGGTTAAATGTGTGTCTCAAGCAAGCTGTCCAAATACCATTGCGCACACAATTAAACAAGTTCGTGCACAAAGAAAACTTGAAATTATTCATCTCTGGCTGTTAAAAATTATCAACAGGGAATAAACAAATGTGATGAAACTTGATTTTGCTGTTGGGCAAACATCGGCAAGAAATTGACATAGTTTGAGTGAATGAATATTGGCTGAACCAAACTGTTTTCCTCATCAACTCCCATCAAGTATGTGCATCTTTCGACATGGATTCTAATGCTAATTTTGGCCTGCAGTTAGTTGGTCTCCTTCCAAAACATCATAAAATCACACAGTGTATCCAAATTTGAATACACCGCAAGCGCATCTTCTCAAACCCCACCCAAAAGAGCACATGTGACTCTCAGATTGCGAGGACCGTGCAGTCGTGATGAGAGCCACCATCATTATAAAGCCAAGAAAATAGGGGTACCCTGTTGAAGGAGAAAGTTGGTCTTGATACTCATCCACAAGGCACATCTGACTGTGCATTGTGCAACTTTGATCTTTTCAGAAAATTCAAAATAACATGACAGGACTTCAATTTCTTTGGGGCAAACACTTGTTAAATCAGCCAATTCAGACAGCAAAAGTAACTCCTTTCGTGAGATCATAGTTTTCCAGACACTGAACGTCTGAAAATTTTGAAAAATGTTGCGAAAGAATGCATTTCTTTTTTTTTTGGACAAACTTTGTTGTCTTCAAATTCTCTCTCCCTCTCCTTGCTCACATAGTCTCGGTCTTTTCTCTCTCCATCTCCTTGCTCACATCTCTCGGCCTTCCTTCCTCTTTCTCTTAACGTTTTGGGACTTTCATTCACCTTCACTGCCCTTGAGTTCACTGACAATCATCGGCTGGTTTTCCTTGCCTTTCCACTTTCTCTCTCTTGCCCAAATCTCTTCTCTCCGCTGTCTTCCTCTCAACGCTGTCTTCTCGCCAGTCTCCCTCCGCTCTCATCTCTCCCTCTCCGATCTCTCGCATTGCTCTCTCAACCTCAACAATTTCTGTTGAAAAACTCATGTTTTGAGCATGTTTTTGTATTTTGTTTTCAGCATGTTTTAGCATTTATTTTTTAAACTTTTTCTTTTCAACTCTTGATTAGTCTGCAGGCAGAAATTTTCCTGAAATTTCCAACCCTTTTTAAATTTGGCTGGGCATATATGGCCACCATGTGGTCAGATGTGGCCCCATTCCGACACATCCCAGACAGCAAACTGCTCCAAACACCCAGGCCATCACTGCCGTGCGAGTAGTGCCCAATTTTCCAGCAATTTCTGCCAAATTTGGCAGTTGTATATGCCTGGCACATAAAAGCTGAGACGGTCTGCAGACCTGGAATTATCCGGGGTGTCTTGGTCTTGGAGATGTCTGCATCTCTTTCTCTAGCAAATAAAGTCTCTTGTTACTTCAGAATAGGGCTTCACTGGATTTCTTCATCTTCTTTACTTCTTTTATTGTTATGCAAGGTGGGCTTCACTTGGGGCACATCAAACAAAGCCAAGTTGTAGGCCTTGTTAGGGCTTTCAGTACCCAAAATGTCTGGAATTTTTGGAATTTCCACATATAAACCCTGGAAAATGGCATCTGTCCGGCTCCAGACACTCTGTGATAGCACCGTGAGAAGGTACCTCTGTCCTTGTCCACTGGTTGGTCCTGCAGCTAATGATTATTCTTATTTGGCACAGGTGGTGCCACATGCAGATCGTGGACCGTTCCGAGTTGTGATCGTTGCACTGACGAGAAGTCTCTTTTCCTCCTTTTGAAATGTGGGGCAAAGCAAGACACTACGCATTTCGAACCGAGGCCATGACCATGCATGTTAGGTTTTGGCTTGCTTTTTTGTCATCTAAATCATGACGATGAAAAACAGGCCTAGATTTCTCAACCTGGGCTCCACTGTTTTCTCTTCTGTCGGCTGTCCTCGTTTGGGATGGTAAAAAATATAAATTCCATGTGGTTTCCATTTTCCAATATCTTTTACTTCTAGAATTTATTAGAGAATATAAACAGTGGAAGGTGACGAGGTCTTACAGAAAATTTTAAATTAACAGCAGAGTAGAATGCAAATGTCTTTTTAAATCTAAAAATGAATTAAATTCTCAAAAGCAAAAGATTCATCATCTCGTGCAGTTTTTGGAATCACTGAAATTTTTCAATAAATCCGGTTGGAAAATGTACAGGTACAGAGTAAAATAATTGCTGTTACATTGCATGCAAATTCATTCATTCATTCTTGTCCAGGGTGACATTTGGCAACATTGTTCGTTTGTAATTGGCACACATCTGCAACTCCCCCAGTTCATTTCTGCCTGATGTCAGCACTTTTGCACAGAAAAGCACACCAGTTTGCCATGGAACAGTTTCCAGGTATACTCAAACAGCTGGAAAAAAAGCTGAAGAGAGCGCAAGGCTCTTCTGGTCATTATAAAGGCAGACAGACAGGTCGCAAGGTATGAAAATCCTACGAGGTTTAGATTTTTCCGAGGAGGTAGGTCGCTCGACCGCCCTCCATGGAAAAACAAAACCCAAGGATTTCCATTCCTCGCGACCTTATCTCTCCACTGTATGACTTTTCATTTGCACCAGCCGAAGCATGAACTACAGAGGTTGAAGGTAGCAGCTGGAGGTATATTGAAACAGATAAAAAAAAACCCCTCTTTGCAGCCCCAGACACGAATAGTAGCTGCATTGCAAATAATTCGCACAGATCATAAAGGGATCTTCCAAGGACCCCTTTTTCTCAAATCATGTGAAGGAGCTTTGCCTCGAAGCTCTTTCCAGGCAAGATATTCATGAAGATATTCATATCCCGCTCATAACGAAGACGAGCAATGGATGGGTTGAGGGTGAAGGCTTTTACCCCATTTGTAGAAAGAGCAGAGGATTGTACTCCCTGCTCTTTTTGCCAAATTGTTTGAACATAATGAAAATTTGGAAATCGAAAAGGTTCTTTGGTCTTTTTAAAAAATTGCGTTCAAGAATGGGAAACGGGCTATGCCCTTATGATGATGTTGAAATGGGAGACTGCATGATCTCAATCAAAGGGTTGCTTTTTCGGATTTTTTTTTTTTTCATTTTGCTCATTAGCCACGAACACCAATGAACAAAACTGAGATCTCTGAAAACTGCTGAAAGGGATTATCCTGTGAAATTGCTTGCAATTCTGAAACCAACGTGGGCAATTTCGCATCAATGGACATTGTTTACTTGGTTTTGCATTCCGTTTTTGCCACCCAAACCATTTCCTTGGCAAAAATTGTCTGCTAAAATGCTAGCCTGTTGCAAAACTGCAAACAAAAAGGCAAAAAATGAAAAGTGGGTTCCTTCAGCAAAAATGCTCGCAGAGTTTGAACTTATCCCCTGAAGCCTCCGGATCAACCTCTCCACTCTTAACTCTGTCACAGAATGTTTTACAAATACACCCAAAATTATGTCAAGCAAGAGCAAGAAGTGCGTGCCCACCCCAAGAATTTTGCTCCCAGGATCCAATCTGAACAGCCACGTGATGCATCACACTTTTAAGATTTGCTTCTTATCACGCTGAAGACAGCAGCACTCAGCACTCGAACCCAGAAAACAATTCCAATTCTCCAGACAGCAGATTTGCATTTCACTTGCACATGTCTACCACAATCAAAATTCAGGCACATTTGTTCAGCAATATCCCTGCACAGCTAACTTATCCTAACACAGACCGGCTGTGTTATTTTTTGCCAGCAAAACTGCAGGCTCAACAACAAACAGGAGAAACGCAAGAAACAGGGCTGTCACAATTCACTTTTGGATGCAAAATAACACATTTTGGGTCAGATGGCTTATTGCCTATTTGATAACACAGTAATCTCCATCGATTCTTCATGCATCCGCTGTGTCCGCAATGTTATGTTCCTTCCTGATGGGAGGACATTTTCACATCACTCGCGCTTCAGTCTGTGTCCGATCGCTGCAACCACAAAATAAATAAATAAATCACCGCAGCATGGAATCAGGGGGAAGTTCCATCGAATTCACATCTGCAAGAGCCTGCGAATCCGAATTCTTCTTGCAGACAAAACATTTCTCCACACAGTCTGTGATGATGTTTCGAGTGCGATGGCCTTGCTTATAGTTACCCAAAATCTGCAAAACTGGGCACTGTTTAATTAACCCTCACGACATGATTTTCTGTTCAAGTCTAATTGAGGAGGCTTCTGAATTATATTTTTACACATTTAGTCCTGCTGGCATGCTTCATGTTTGCAATTTGTTGTGACTGATTTTTCTGTCCCTTTGTATCCTTGGATTTGATACGGCTCCCAGTGATGTCCTGAAGATTTTTACCATGCCACAGCAGCTGGAGAGTTCAAGAGTTCACGAGATATAAAGTCAAATTTTTTGTGTAGGTAAATCTGTGCAGAGTTGGTGACGGCCGAGGAGGTGGGAACTTGGATGTCAATTATATAACTACCCTAAAACTTTTGCCATTCTACATTACAAAAATGCCAGTTTTGGTGAGGCTCGTTTAGAGTGACAAGGAACACAATTTGACAACCCCAGTTTTCAATCTGCTAAAAACGTTGTGTTCACTGTAAGGTTTCAGATTTGCTTTTTCTGTTGCCATCAACATGCAACTGTCAAACCCTTTGATTAATCTGAACGACTATGGCGAATGTGCCATTGGTGTAAACGAGAAAAACCAACAATTTGAGAAACGCTGCAGTACTTTTCCGTGTTACTTCACCATCTTCTTGCATCATGTGCCAGCCCCGTGGAAAGTAGAACAAAGAATTATTAAAATCACAGATCTTATTAAAAGTTGAACGAGTCTAAAATTACATTCTGTTTGAACTGGGAACAGCTACCAAACGAACATATTATGAACCCAGTTTGGGAACAAAAAGAAAAACAAGAGTAAAGGATTAACATCAGCTTAAAATCTCTGGAAAGTCTTTGTCTAAATTTGCAGGCTAAAACAGACATACGAGTACGTTTTCAAATCGGTGCCAACTCATCCTGTGTACCAAATGGCCACTGTTCTCTCCCAGCCAATCAATCACCCAAACTCAAAAATTGCAGAAAAAAATCCCAACTTTGGCTGCGCATCCTGCATTTTTCAGTCAGTGTTGCACCGAAGCACATCGTGGTGGAAAATTCTCCAGGCTTTTCTCGTGCAACAGCTAAAAAAGACATCTTAAACCTGGCCATATGTATGTAACTTTATAAAGCCTCCCCCTGGAAATATCTTTGCTCTTCTTGAGTGCCTTGCGCTATCAGCTACTCCCAATGCATCCATCAAAAAATCTCATCTGGATTTCTCCTTCTGTGGGAGTGGCCAGGCAATATGAAAGAAGTCAGGACAGGATCTTCCCAGTAAAGTGAGAACTGGGCTTTTCAAACAAACGATTTGCAGCTTTTTGCCCCAAGTGCCACTATCGATGACAGAAAGTGGATAAGCAATGGAAATGTCATACATCAAGTTAGAAACAGGTACCTACTTTGATATCCTGCAAGAAAACAGTGGCGTGCGGTGGGTGTCAAATGCAGGCAGGCACTTTAACCAACGCATTGTTCCCGAAGATGCGTTGCGCTTCGCGCAACGCCGGGGGAGGGGTTCCCCGAAGGGAAGAAATTTTGGAAAAAGGAAGCCTCAAATGGTGCTCAGATTGCTCATTTTTTTTTTTTGAAAAACAGCATTTTTCACAACAGTATGCACCCAGTTGAATAGCAGCACACGGTGTGGACGACGACATGCTTCAGTGAGGTAATTCGAAACTGAGGTGAAAGGAAAAGGATAATGCGATGGATTTGTTCCAATTTCAAAAGAATATTCCACAGCAAGCAAAGCCCAGATGGGGGCAGAAAGTATTGAGGAGCAATGTCCCCATGCCCCACATCCGCACAGGCCTGGCCATGCCGCTGCAAGCCAATTCCCTTTCCTCCTGAATCAACATTTGGCCGTCTTTGCCATTAAAAAAGTGCGGCAAACAGCATGCCTTTGACGAAGCGAGGTTTGCATTCATCGCAGGCTCAGCCTGCCTGCTGTTGTCATCCATCACAGCCTCCTGTGATCAGCGAGCAACAGAGCAACGACAACGAAACAATTCGAATATTGACTGGGCAGAGATGCAGCTGGAGGCAGATTTCAAAGTGCCTTCTCGGCAACATGAGCTGCTCCACTTGCGGTGGGTAGATTCACCTGGCGGGATGGAGCGGCATGGGCTTCATCGCATCCCCGCAGATCCCCCAAAGCAGGCAAAATCATTTGCTGCCTCTTCTGAATCTCATGCGCCAACGGAGCAAGAGCTTCGCTTGCGTCTGGAAGACCAGCGAGAAAGAGGGTGGGGAGGGTAACTTCAGTGGTTGTTGGCATTGGGAAAGAAGGGAGTTCCCCGTTCAGTGGATACCATCATCGGCCAGCAGCAGCAGGCAAATCGGAGTGTGCCTTTCTCGAATATGGCTCACATTGTGGACACGTTTTGTCCTTGCAAAAGTTTGTCGAATATAAGAAATGCACAATTCATGAATTTTTCTTGGGCAGGCAGCGCCTGCCTTGCCTGCCCTGACCGCATGCCACTGCAAGAAAATGATAATGGCTTAAGGATGTTGGCAATCTCATTGGGACTGGCCTTCACGATACTTTCTCATATCTCCAAAAAAAAGTTGGAAAAATATCCAAGGGGTGTCCGAATGAAAGAGACTAGCTTTATTAAAATTGGAATGTTGTGGTGTGGCAGCTAAAATGGCTGGGACATCCCACAAACAAAAATGACAAATTTAAAGCCATCAACAAACGTCTTTCCCTGAAAACCATTACGCAAAACCATTCTAAAAAAATAAAATATCAAAAACCAACAATGGTGGTGTTGGAACACAAATGCA
>JASGXE010014071.1:0-11091 GCA_030068105.1 Sinentomon sp. SZTP_YWyxl | reverse complement strand
GGTTTTTTGGGTGTGAGTCTTTTTGACGCGTGGTGTGCATGTTGGTCTTTTCTGGCTGTGCGTCGGTTTTTTTTTGCCGTGCGTGGTTGAGCGAATATTTTTTTGACTGATATTGGCTGTGCGTGGGTCTTTTTTGGCTGTGCGTGGTTGTCCGTTTTTTTACACGTACAGACAACAAACCTTTTTGAAGAATACTGAGGAAGGAAAAACACTCGCCATGACGTGTGAATTGTGTCCCAGGACTGCGGCATCGGATCACGAACTTCTCACCCGACTGAGACGGTGAGACACGATCGAAAAACCATTCCTCTTGAAGGTCAGCATCAGCACATCTCAAAATCACGGAGTCAAAACATGCCTTTGTTGTGGGATTTTCTAGCCAAAACTTGCGATTGACGATTGGGTGCGTGAAAAGGCGCGGTACGTTCAGTTTTGGGCTGAAAATTGACTGCATGATCAGTTTCTGCCGCCGTTTTCGGTGGGACTGAAAAGGTTGGGAACCTGGTCTGGCTGGATCATTCGTCAAATCAATGGCAGGAAACAAATGTCGATTCGATGGGCTCCGGATGTTTTCCCGCGAAAATCCGGACAATGTGACAATGGTTCAATTATTTTTCTCCCACTCCCCTGGCCGCGAGAGGGCGATCCAGGGTGAGGGGTGTCCTGCGAGAAAGGTGAAATTTGGAAATGGCGCAATTGGAGCCGAGCGTTTTTTTTTCGATGATTCATTCTTTTTTTCATTGCGTTTGAGAATGAAAGGACTCCATACACGACAAATACAAATGAGGGGAGAGCAAAACTGCCGAAAACGGTCTTCTTTGCTGGGGGGCAATGACGCATGAATATCTGAGAACAATCGAACAACCCCGCGCGGGGGTTGCGACAATTCGGGGCCTCCCCCGAAATGTGCCTGCCCCACCCAATGCTTCGGATGCATCCTTTGCTTCCTCGGATGTTTTTAATGCCTCCAAGTCCAAGTTCCCCGCCGATTCTTCCGATGCAAGTTTGAGCAGGCCAGGCCGCTTCGGGTGTATTGGAAGCATCGGATGCGTCAGATACGTGGGATGCATCTGAAGCGTCAGTTACATCTTTTTACGCGGGCGGCGGGAGCATGGCCGCACGAAACTCATCCTCGGAATGGATGGGAAGACGGCGTGAGGAGGGGTGTTCAGAAGTGGCGCGGCAATGGCATTCTTTTTCGTCGCTTCAGGCTGAAAAAGACACAATGGACTCTTGCGCGAATTTAGCGTCGTGTGGATCCAGCTTTCTTTTTCCGTGTACGTTGCCCTTTGCTCCTTTGTTTTGATTCTGTTTCAGACCAAGAGAAAAATCCGGCGACTTTGTCCTTTCGTTCTGTTGTCAAGGTCAACACAACCCTGTTTTCGGAGAATCAACTCCTGCAATCATTGGTTTTGAATTCGGCAGCAGTGATGCATGCAGGCACATGGCATTGTTGAGGGGTGGGGGCGGCGGCGGCCGGCGCGACGAACACAAAGGCTTTGCCGACAGATTGACGCTTGCAGACACACACACACACACACACCACACACACACACACACACACGAAGAATCAATTTTGCCAAAGGGAAAAATGTCTGAATTTGAACTTTATTATATAGAGAGAACACATCTTTATGCATTCGCAAGGCGGCCGCAAAAATGGTCATTCACAGAGAAGTTTCGGCGGCTTCGGCGTTGGGTTTCGGCGGCTTCGGCGGGCGAATTTCCAAATTCCAAACAAATCGCCCGAATTCGACCAATCAGGTGCCTACCGAAATTAAAACCGCGTTTACGACATCTAAAGCTGATCTAACCAAACCTAACCTAACCTAACCTCACCTAACCTAACCTCACCCAACCTTTCCTCTTCCTGGTGTCAACAACTGCCACTGGTGTCAAAAACATTTCGGTATTTTGAGAAACAAAAATATAAAATTTTTGCCGCAGGTTGGATTCGAACCACCGCCACGGGTACTACCTCCGCAGCGGCATCATGCTGTCTAGACCACTCGGCCACCGAGGCTGCTGCCGGAAATCGCTTCGAAAAGGTGTATTCATGAAACTGTATTTATAATTGCGTCATTTCGATTTTGCTCGCATCCGAATGGTCACAATTTCTGGGGATTTGTTTGGAATTTAGAAATTCGCCTTCGGCGGCTTCGGCGATTGGGTTTCGGCGGTTTCGGCGGCTTCGGCGGCTACGGCGATTTCGGCGGCTTCGGTGGTAGGTTCCTATACGGAACTGTTACCCCGATTTCTTGAATCTGAAATCAACACAACTCTCCCAGTTTTCTTTGAAAGATCGAAAACCGGCATGAACAAATTGAACGAGGAATTTTCTGGACTCTGTACTTCGGTGTGGGATTGAAAAGCTTTTGTCACAACACTTCCGTTCCATTTGAATGACCTTGGTGACAAGAAAATTGTGTCCAATAAATCAAAAAGGCGGCATTATTGTCATTGACGGTTTGTGTCCTCACACCAAGACCTCGATGGGTCCACAGTAGGTATCTTTACACGTACGTATATACCTACAGAAGACTAGAGGGTGATTCACGAAAGGTTATTCAAAATTCAATTGCTACAGAAATCCTCGTCGGAGAAATCATTTGTCCGCTTTTCTCGCATTCTGTCTTTGAAAATTCCAGTCACTTGTGTCCCAGTTCACCCTTTTCTTTCCCCCAAATCCCGAAGAGCAGCAGGAAATAAATGAACCACACCAGCAGAACAAGGGCTTGCGCTGGGGTGAGATCTTCACGCGAATGGTTTCCTAGCTAGAAAAAGGCTCTACAACTTTGTTATTTGGCCAATCTTCTCTTGGAAACCGTTTGGGGGTGCAGCGAATAACCCAGAATTTATTTTGGTGATTTTGATTTTTTTTGTTTTTCAATAAAAGAGGGAATGCCCCAATCCCAAAGCGAAATTTTTCACAATGCCTCGAACTTTTTTTTATGTCATCTGATTGGCATTTGGGGTGCTTTGCCGTTCATTTCATGCAGCCGCACAAATGGCACAGTGGTAAATCACCTCTGGAATGCAACACAGGGGTGCAAAGGGGGTGAAATCATCATGGACAGAACTCGCCGTTGGAACAGGGGTTGCAAATTTGCAATTTTACGAACGGTTTTGTTATCGCGACAGCGACCAAAACCACCCTCTGTGTGATTTTGCCACAGGGGCTGGACTTGGAAGTGTGTGAAGTTGGCCCCTTGGATAAATGGACTCTAAAATCTAGAGATATTGGGCGCAAGTTAAAGATATTGGGCGGTAGCTGTCAGGTCTCTCAGGCGGGGCATCTTTTCTTCTTTATAGGGATAACAATTGCTTTTTTCCAATCCAGTGGGAGTTCTCCAAGGGCCAAAATACGAGAGAAAAGTGCTGCCAGCGCACCACTCAGGGAAGGTGCCATAGCAAGCGACCAGGCAATCCATCGGGACCCATTGCTTTTTTGGGATTGATTTTTCGAAGGAGGTTAGCAACACCGTGGACTGCAATCTTTAAGAAGGGCGCCACTTGCTGAAAAGTGTCCGCTTCCACTGAGCGATTTATTCCCGATTGGATGCTTGCTTAAGAATACGCTTGCAAAATAGTTATAAGATCGTGGCAATTTCACTGTGAGTTGAGGCCAACTGCCCATCAGGGGTAGGCCTGTGTGGGGGTGGAATTGAAATCGATTCTTTCAAGGACCTGAGATATTGCCAGAATTTTCGGGAATATTTGTCCTCCAGAGTGTTGTTCACAAAAGAATGAAATAGGGCTGAATTTAAATCAGAGCACTCCGTGCGCAGCGCGTTGTACCTCACCTGATCCGTTGCCAAACCACTGCGCTTATATTTCGCGTGGGCGCGCCTTTTGTGATTCAGCAACTGACTCAACTTGTAAAATTGACCCACGGAAATTTGCTAGATCGCTTAACTCGTCTAAAAGGTATGGCAGACTTAATGGAAAGAAGGGTGTTTTTAATCGTCATCCAGCTGTCTTCGATGGAACTGCGGTTAATATAGGCAGGTTGGAGAAGGGGGTTGGTCAATGGCAAGTTGTTCACATGGCGCCAATCAACAACCGAATAATTTATGGAGTGTTTTCGGACTTTGGCAGGCTTTGGAACCTCAAGGCTAAGCTGAACGGTAAGAAATAGAATCTGGGGGATACCGATGACCTTGAAATGACCTTGAACATCCGGGTCATGACCTTGAACATCCGGGTCAATGACCCGGATATCCGGCTCATGACCTTGAACATCCGGGTTCACATCCGGGTTGCATAGTTTCAGGGGCAAATGAGTGAATCATCGATGACGTCATTGATGACGTCATCCCCGTGGAGGCACCTGGTGCCTCCGTGAGCATCCGCATCCGCAGGGACATCCGGGTTAACCCAGTGGTCGCCGATGACCTTCAAGGAGTTATGGGTATGAGCTTCAGCATCCGGGTAAAAACATGTTGCGACATGTTCCGGAATCCCCGTCCGCATCGCCGCGCCCGCGCCCCTCCCGCGTCAGGGTTCGTCAGGGTGCCCTCTCCGCGCTTCTCCGCCAGGGTGCCCCTCCCGCGCTGGGTCCCCCAGGGTGCCCCTCCCGCGCCAGGGTTCGCCAGGGTGCCCCTGCCGCGCTGTTGTGTCAGGCGACAACTTACCCCTCCCCGCGGCGCGGGTGGGATGAGTCCCAGACCCTCCAGCTCTAAGGTGACAGACGTCACCCTGTACCGAGGTGTTTGCGCGCCTCCCCATGGCTTTCAACAGGGTGCATGATCCCCGACCTGCGCCTCACTGGGTCCTTCCCGCGCCACATTGGGGTGCTTTTCTTATCATTCGCCAGTGTTTTCGGGTCCGCTGACTCTTAACATTCGCTGTTTTTCCAAACAGCGGCCCCAACATTTCCATCGCCATTTGGAAAATGGCGGCCCCAAATTTGTCAGCGCTGGTAAAAGGTATGGCGGCCCCAAAACAACCGCGAACCTACCTAAAAACAAAAAGAAAGAAAAATAAATGGAAAAACATGAAAAAACAAGAAAAAATCTAGACACTGAAGACTCCAGGGTTTTTGGAAACCCTGGAGTCAACCCGGCATAAGGCCGAGCGTGTCGTGCCCACAAGTGGGTCTTAACCGCAGAGCGGCGAAAGCAGGAATGAGCTCCAGTTCTGCCGGTCCGGAGCTCCTCGGTCTGGAAGCCTGACGAGGTGGGGTAGGCGCTTAACAGTGGCAAACTGCAACTTCAACTCTCATCGGTGAAAATCTGACCAATCACAGCGCAGGAAAGTTAGCCTCGTCCAACTCACTACCGTCAGGTGCTGCCACCCGGCCCCGAAATGGCGAAATCTCGAACTAATCGTAGGTAATTAATCGTGGTTGGTCTCAACTCCCGCCTCCTAGGACAAGTCCGAAGGGCGGAAGGTAGGTGGATCCCGACCCCGCGAACCAATTTGGGCGGTCAGGGTGGGCGCCAGCAAGTCCATGAAGAACAGTACAAGCAAGCGACAACAGGCCGCTGAAGTGTTGAAATGGGCCCCTATCCCGCGAACCTGTTTGGGTGGTCACAGGGTAGGTGGCTGGGAGGCTGCAGTCCTGCGGCCGGTGGGTGGCCAGGGTAGGCCACAGCAAGTCCTGGCAAGCGGACGGTCGCGGTAGGGGGCCAACTGCAAGCGGCACTGGGCCGCTGAAGTGTGAAAAAGCACCCCATCGCCGCGAACCAGTTCGGGTGGTCACAGGGCAGGTGGCAAGGAAGTTGCAGTCCTCTCGGTGTGGATTGTGCGGGCAGGGTAGGGGCAACGTGGTCAGGATAGTGGGGTAGGGCGGCCGCCCGTTTGTGTCAGTTTGGCTGCCATGGCGCAGTGGCTCGAAGCGGACCTGAAGGAATATTCAGGTCGGCCTACAGGGCGTGGTTTCCATGTGTTGCATCTGTGAGCGCCTTATAGGTGACTGCCAAACAGGCGAGTTTGTCAAAATGGGCGATTTTGAGTCCTGTGCGAGAAATCACCTGACGAACCTGCCGCTCCTATGCTTTAGGAATAGGTGCGCCCTTGCAGTGATAATTTGCGAACCAAATATTTGGCGGATATGCAGAGGTCGTCGTGTCAATCAAATAACAATCGCGTTAGTGGCCGACAAACCGTCGGGAAATTGGTATTTTTAGGGTTCGAAAGATTTTCGAGTATTCAACAAACAAAAACTAGAAACAAAAGAATGGAATCAAATGGCCAAAAATATAAGAAAAAACGAAAAAGGGCATCAATTAAAAATGAAGGCTGATTTGAAGAGAGAGGCCATCCAAACGGTGCATGCGGGAAGTTTGTTTTTCCTTTCCTTTCTGAAAACATCAAAATTTAATGAAAAAAGCAAATAAAAAACGAAAAAGATGCTATCAAATGTAAAAACAAAGTCTTAGACGCAATGAAAAACAATTAAAACGAAATCAAAAACAATTAAAGCGTAATCAAAATATGAAAAACAATTAAAACGAAATCAAAAACAATTAAGGCGGAATCAAAATATGAAAAACAATTAAAGCGAAATCAAAAACAATAAAGGCGGAATCAAAAACAATCAAAACAACAATCGAAAATGATCAAAAAA
Organism: Sinentomon sp. SZTP_YWyxl; assembly: GCA_030068105.1. Taxonomy (NCBI): domain Eukaryota; kingdom Metazoa; phylum Arthropoda; class Protura; order Sinentomata; family Sinentomidae; genus Sinentomon; species Sinentomon sp. SZTP_YWyxl. The sequence continues at coordinate 4,520 of JASGXE010014071.1, read as the reverse complement.
GACATCATTTTGTTCAAATAAGATGGACAAAAGCGCCATTTTACACCAAAATTTAAAAAACCCGACAAATGGTGTTGGAAATTAACGCGCGGACGCAAAAATTGCAACAATTCCACTCACGCCTAACTGGTGGAAACGCATTTTGCCCTTAAGCATGTGAACGGGAAGCCAGTTCATTATTTTTAGGAATAAAATGAACCGAAAAGCAATGCAAAATTCATAAAAATAACAAAAAAGGAGAAACGAATTAAAGCAAAAACAAACAAACCAAAAGAAACATTACAAAAAAGCCGATCAATAACCAAAACAACCACACAAAACAAAATTGAAACCTTGAGACACCCTTGCGGCAAAGTTCTGAGACCCGCAGTTTCACAGGGCATACAGTGCGTTCCAAACAAAACAATGTGTCAAAGGATTTGCGCATACATTCCTATGCCACGAACAATTAGCTGCCAAAATGCAGTAATAGGTATGCCGATTTAGATGGCAAAACAACCCGCATGCAAGACTCCACAAATGCAATTCGACGGAGGAATTTAAACAGACGTACTCAAAAATATGTGAAAAGAAGTCATGATCGGCCTAAAATGAAGCGACACCCGCGTGTGCGTCAACATTTAAACACAAAGGCTTCTTGAGCCCATTCAAAAGTTAACCGTTCTGGACAGTGATCACACCAAAATGGCATGTTCGACCATCCAAACCTGACCAGCGATTCCAGTCGCGATCCGAAAGTGCGTTTCGCCCATGTCCAAATATCCGAACACATGCATTTTTCTGCGAAACATCCCGATTGAACTGTTCGGCCTGCATTAGTGCGACCAAATCAATCTTCATGTTGCAAGCCTCACTCTGGCAAAGATGGCAACACCTTCGGGTGTTCCAATCATTCACATTTCAAGGAAAAGAATGAAATTGAGGGCCAAGGGGTCAGCACGGCAAGGAGATAACCTGAGTCAAGTGATTCCAGGCTGCAGAGGCAAAACGTGTGCGCAACACGGCGAGGATCTTTTGAACTGTTTCAGTTGCAACAACATGCCGCTTCCGCAAAAATGGCGTGATTCTCGCGCGTGCTCTGCCACAACATGCTTTGATCCGACCGTTTGCCACGCAGCGACGCAATTTCGACACCTCAGATTTGTTTGGCGCGTCCCATTTGCACGTGTGTGACACCCTGTTTGAAGATGACAAATCCGTGTTGATGAGGGCTGGCAGAGTGGCGATGATGTACAGAACCCTTTCCACATGGAGATGTTCTCTGCAAAGACTGGGAATAGGCAAACCCTCTCTTGCGATATTGCTCTGATTGGAAAGAAAATTCACAGGCCATCAAGCGTGAACGAGCCGTTCCATGACAGACAATAAAACAGCGGAACTTTAATTTCTGTTCGCAACCACTGCACAACAATGCTGAGGCAGATAGGAAAATTTGCCCAAACTGGGAACCATACATATTATGCGAGCCTCATGGACAATTCGGAATCAAAATTTGCGAAGTTCAAAGAGGTGTGCGATATCTTATTCACGTTTAAATCAGCAAACAGATGCCTTGACACTGTTGTTTGATAAATTACATGGAATTGCGAATTGACGTAACGGTCATCGCTCTGTTTCTCTAACAGTTATGGATTGAGCTGTTCTGGACCTTTTTGCCGACAGAATCCTGGGCGTGTTCAGGGCGATAAGTGCTCACATTCGATGACAGGTATTGCCTCTCATCCGATTAATGACGCGAAAATTTCTGGAATTTGCCCAAAAATGCTGCATGCATGTTGCCCGAAAATACGAGTAGGCAGTAGGCACCTCATAGAAATGATGCGGCATCACAGCCATTCGACTTTTCACAAATTGCGATGCTTGTTTTGACATGCAAATAAAAACGCAATTGTCACCAAATAAACCAACCAAATTGATCACTGGAAAATGTAAAAAGAAAAAAAACAAAGCGAATTAAAACAAAATGCAGACACAATGAATAATTTTAGAATGCGGACACAAAATTAACCTCCAACATTCCAATGCGAGACCTTCGCACTGCAAGATTCGCCGGCACTGGCCGACAAATTCCGGCATGCCACGACACTGCCAGCAACGCATAGCACTTCGCTTGCACAGCTTTTCATCAAACTACCAAAGTTTAGCAACACTTGGCCAGGATGGCACTTGGATGGGAAACCTGCCTTGTACACCTGTCTGCGCTGAAGTCATAGTCATCAAACCTCTTCGACCTAGTGATGGTACGTTGTTACGGAGAAGGTGGTCCCGTGTGCAGCAACACACTGCGCACGTAAAAGAACACCTAGCATCAGGTCCATCAGACGCAGTGCAGGTTACAATTACAGAGAAAACACATCACAAGCCACACGTCTCCACTCTGAGAGCATGGTTCTGATGGGGAAATTTAGCGGGTTGGCATGTGCCGCGTCTGAACTGTACAGAGCTCGGCTCAGATCCGAGTCGTTTTCGTTGAATGCAGAGTGAAGCTTGCTGCGAATATGGGTTATTGATCTTCTTGCGAGTCCACGTTGTGAAACAAGATTCGTGGTGAGCCACCGGCCGCACGGCCGTCTGCTCATGCAAATGATGAATTATTCGCCAATGAAAGGACACCTTTGCCGAGTGACTTCGACAACAGCACCTTTTCAGCAAGATCCACTCACCTTGCAGTTCCTTTTATATGAACTAGCCGGCTGCGCCGGCTACAGCCGGCAACTAAAACGCGTATACAGAAAATCCGATGTATAATTTCACAATCCTAATTTCTGCGGATCCTTATTTGGTGCCTGCACAATTTCATTTTCACAGTTTCTTGTTTAAACAGAGCGCCTGTCGTGGATTGGCAACTTTTCGGGCTCCATTCGCTTTTTATGGATAAAATGGAAATTTCAACCTAAAACATACCACCACTGGAAACTCAACCTTCGTAAATTTGAGCTGCTTGGGTGTCGTCATAAAAAAAACCTCGCACTCTTATGTGTTTTCATGGCACATGACTGTTGTTGTTTGCTGTTTTTTGTTGCTTTGTTGTGTGGAAATTATTCCTTTTGCCTTTACGTAAGGAAGGGAATTTGCATACACTGTTAAAATTTTCTATTGATTCATCACCTGGTTCCGCATCGAGCGGGTGTCTGACCAATCATTCGGACTAAAACTCATTCGATTCAATAGCCGATCGGACATTCGGCCTGCTAGACGTGGGTATAAAGTTAGGTTTCGTTATGAATTAAGTTCGAATGTCATCACCAACAAATATCCCGCTCAAAAAACCATTCGGACGCTCGGGTAACATGCCCGGGTGAGAAAAGAAACTCGGGTAAAATGCAACGCGAACAAACAAACTGATAATAAAACAACAATTGCCGATTTATTCCATGCGAAGCTCTTCAATCGATCAATTTTGGAGCAAGTTAGGTGTCAGTGCTACCATCTCAGTTACGAACACGGACTTTTTGCACCGCACGTTTACCCGGCTCCTGCGGTTCTCTTCCGAAATTTTGATAGCAAAAGTCCCGCAGTGAATTATTACAGCGATGTTTCAAATGGAAACAGTCGGCGGGGTGTTATCGCGTAGTGGCAGAATTCCAGTCTGCTCAGGAGAAGTCTGCGGTTCGATATCAAGAGGGAAAGAATTTTTCAGATTCCAGCAAAGTTTTCGAGAAAGATGATCACAAAAAGAAACAAAGATCCGAGTCGGCGTGTAAACCAAATATCGGATGTTTCCTTGTATCATTGCAAACAGCCATGGTTTGCAAGTTTTGGAGAGAAATTCAATGACATGAGCTGGAAAATCTGACAACAGTACTCTTTCCCGGACGGTTCAAAAAAAATTGTTTATTTTTTTTCTTACCAAAAGCAATCTGAACGTGACCTAACCCTGTCCCCTCTCGGAAAAATCAATGCTCATTTGGGGCCCCGGCCTGCTATCTAAAGTCGCGGCAGGGTTTGTAAACTGGCTTCCCGTACCAGATCTTGGTCCGTCAAGATCATACCCCGTAAATGTTTTATTTTTGATGGGAATGAAGCCACAAACACAATAAAAATGCCTTTTTGTGGAGCCATTTGAAGAACTCGAAATCGAAACTCTCAAAAACATCTGTCTGGATTTTGACTCTCTTGACAAACTCCGAACGGTTGTCAGCATCAGTTGTTGCCTAGATTGTCGGGTTGGAGCCACGTGCCCGCCAGTGGAGAAAGTTTTGTCAGCCGAATCGAAATGGGGTAAAAACAGCTGCAAAACCCTTCCCAACAATAAAAACCCTTGGTGATGGCAAATCTTCCAGAAAGTGCACGAAAATAAATTTTTGCCTTCAATTTTTTTCAAAAGAGTTTGAAGGTCCAAAACCCTTCCATAAAAATCCCTCATCTTACAGAGCAAAATCCTCGGACGGCAGAAATTGCTCCATTGCGGGCTCCGTCTGAATTTTCGTCAAGACTCAGACACTGCTTCACGTTCTTGGGAATCTCCGTCATCCAAAAATCATTTCCCGTCTCTTCAGAGGCCCCCAAGGCACTATGGT
>JASGXE010014070.1:0-11722 GCA_030068105.1 Sinentomon sp. SZTP_YWyxl | reverse complement strand
AGATCCTGGCGTGCCGCGGGGCTGCTGAGGAGCAGAGGCTAACACAGTACACCCGGCGCTTCTCCGGTGGTAGGAGAGGTGCAGGGTAGTGGAACTTATTTACGCTGCGAAGATTGCATGTTCAAGTCTGCATGGACTCTCAATTCTATTCTATTCTATTCTATTCTATTCTATTCTATTCTATTCTATTCTATTCTATTCTATTCTATTCTATTCTATTCTATTCTATTCTGCAGGTCTATATTCATTCATGCATTCAAACTTTGCCGGGCTCAGGGTTCAATCAATCACCCATCCAGGCCAATCATTCATATCAATTTCAATAGGTCAACGCCCCATGGCCGCCACGAAGCATCAAGGTGGCCATGATCAGCACGTTCAGGACTGCCGTCTGCAGCTGTATGGCAATAATCAGTATAATCCCTTGCACTGCAGGTGTTCACATGCATACAGTCGACTGGGCCCGCTTTTTTCTCCGCGATCGGAGCTCCTTGGAAATTCCAACTGAAATTTCCATTCCATCGTTCCATTCAATTCCATCGTTCCATCTGGTCAGATTCGTGCGATCAACACAATGAAAGGATTACAGTCAGTGGACGTATACCACTTCAGACTCGGATCAGGTGCATTCAGCGCGTGGGACCATAGGTTCACCAGCCAGCACCCACAGTGCATGTCAACTGTCAGGATTACTGTCAAAAGTGACAGGATTATATTTTAACAGCGGTCATAGACCGATTCAGACGCAGTTCAGGTGTATATTCAGCATGCAGTCGTAGCCAGCAGGTGCTTAATCCCCAACAGTGCATGTCAACTGTCAGGATTACTGTCAAAAGTGACAGGATTATTTCAGAATCAGTGGTCATAGACCGATTCAGACGCAGTTCAGGTGCATTCAGCGCATGTGACCATAGGTTGACCAGGCAGTCCCAGCCAGCAGGTGCTTAATCCCCTACAGTGCAGGTGTCAACTGCGGCATTCAGGTTCAGGAGGCTTCCAAAGTGGCGAAGTACAGGGTCTTTCAATTGGTTAGGTTAGGTCAGGTTAGGTCAGGTTAGGTTGAGTCAGTAAGGTTTGGTCAGTTAGCTTAGGTTGTTCCATCCAAAGCTTTTTGCAAAACGGTGCGTTGAGAAATTCGTTTGGTCATTTAGATCAGGTCAGTTAGGTTATGTTACGTTAGGTTGTGTCATCATCATTTGCCTTGGGCAGACAGCCATGCGGCAGGGCCATGGACGTGTGCGACGCGGCGGAGAGGCTGCGGGAAAGGCGCGAGGAGCTTCCATGAGCAGCGTCGAAGAGCGTGCGGCTGCCGATTATGGCGCGCAATACCCCGTATCAACAGGCGTTAAGAGTTCATAGTTATAGTTAACCTCATGCAGGATCATAGTTCATGGTTATAGTCTACCTCATACAGGATCATAGTTCATATAGTTAAAAAGAGCTCATCATCGTAGACGGCCTATTTCCAATTCGGGAACTCGTTCTGAAATGCATGCGTCACCGACAAGAATTTGGGTTTACACTGTACTTCTGTGGGCTGCCCAAAAAGCTGCCCCATGGTCGTAGACGGGTGTGACGTCACAAACGGGTTTCTACCCAGACCTCCTTACTGTTCTCTAAAGCTGAAATCTTCCTCTATAATTCTTCGACAGCTCGAAACCATGTTACCAAGGGAAAAATCGCGGCCTCCAAGGGAGACGCGGCCTCATCCCCGCTTATTTTTGTGCAGAAAATAAAATGAATTCTTCCGCGTCGCGTTCTCTCTTAAAAAAAGAGTCAAATGGTGTTCAAATGCAATGATTTTGGTGTCTGTGGATAGCTGAGGGCTTCCTCTACAACTCTTCCGCAGGTCAAAACCATGTTATAACGGAAAAAATCGCGCAATCATTGAAAGCATTCAACAAGAACGCAAAATTTTATCAAATCAAAATTTGAACATATTTTTCCCCACATATCTCATTTGCCCGAAAAAAGTTCGGGATAATTTTATAGTCCTGAAAAGGTCTAATTTTCAGCTTTCCAACACAAAAGATTTCATCAAAATCCGTCATTTGGTTCCAGAGAAATTAAACAGTTCATTGCCGATGCACAGCGACGCATAAATCAACCAGAGCCAGGAAGACCGGCCTCTTGACGCGACGGCAGAGAAAGGAAAAGAGCGAAAATTGGCGCTCGGTGGGCGGGGATGGGCAATGAGAGTGACGGCACTTATAAGAAGCACGTTGCTTAAACTAATACAAAGCAAAATTGGTGCGACAGTGTTTTGCTGAATCCAAGAGGAATCAATGGCACATGAAAAAAGAGTAAAGTTAAATCTCACGATCTGAAACTGCCGGCGATAAAGACTGAGTCACGCCGCTGACTATTTCAGCTTTTTATAGCCTGCGGTAAAAACGAATTGGGATTTTGGTTTCTCCTTGCAAGTGGGATGTTAAAACTTTTACCATTGTCGGTGCGCCTCTGGACAGCTTTCATTGAGCAGCATCTGTGGCATATCCGTGGTTTGAGCTATAGAAAAGGTTCAGATCACAAAATATGATAAATAAACAGCAATTTACATTTTTCCTTTGGCCAAAGGACTTTTGGGCTACCCTCCTCAACCTGTAGGTGTTTTTCCTATGGTGTATTGTATTCAATTGTAGGTGTATTCAATTGCTATTGCTGAACATTTTGTCTTTTTATTGCATTTCAATTTTATTCCATGAGGGGCTCTGCGCCCAGAAATGGAGAATTCAATTCAATATTTCGATTTCTGCCTCAATGGTAGTGTTAGGAAGTCTATTGCTCTTCGCTTGAGAGTTACCGTGGAGAGAATCAATAATTCTGAAGTAGGCTATAGGAACGCGTCGAACAAGATGAACCGGACCGCATTTCGCCTCAAATCTGCGAAATCCGCACCCCAAACAAAATATTCCGGTGGAAGGTAAAGTTAGATTCCTTCCGCCGTCCCACGTATATGAAATGAGTGAGACCATCTTCCTTTGAGAGGCCCTGCTGCATGATGTGATTCCTTGTTGTCTCAATCTTGGCACCTTGCGTTAACACAAAAGTGAACTTAAATGACGAGTTTCTGACTAGTCGCCAATGGCTGATGATGTCTGGCTGGCGGCGAGTCGTTTCAAACATTCGGTCCATTCCCTGACGTCTTTGAGGCTGATTGATTAATTTTTATCAGCGTCTGCTGTTTGAAAACGTGCATCATGACGCTCCGAGACGTGTCTGACAATCGTTTCGAAAACTCTCTTTCACTTTATCAGTCATTCAACCCACACACAACTTTGAGACTCTTATCTACCATTTTGACATTGACAGAGAGAAATTTGAAGATGGTAAACAAACAATCAATGCGGCAAAGACATTTGTGACATCAGAAGTTACCCATGCTTTCCGGATTGAATCAGGATGTTATCTGCTTCTTAGCTATACATATTCCGAGGCACGAGGTGTGCGTTAAATTTCGTGGAAACTTCCCATGAATGTTGACTTCCCATGAATGTTGCACCATTTCTGAACATGGTCGATTTTTGGTTTGAGCAATCGCCATTTTCCAACGTGGGCGACACAATTTTTGCGATACTGCTCACTTGGCACTTGCTGCCGCACTCGTTCTCGTTTGTTCCGCAATTAGTCCATCGTTCAGAGAAGTGATCTCCTCGTGTTTAAAGCGACTTCCAATGCAGACAATGAACTTTTGCACAATTACAATTCGTCACAAGAGCCCCGCTCTCTTCTTGCGGTATTTGGCAGCATTTCTTTGCTTTCCTTATTGCTCATTCTACATCGCACTTTGGTGCCAGTTGAAGTACTGGTTGAAACACTCGCTTCAACATTCTTTTTGGCAAAAATTCGTTCCCAACAGTCTTCCCGCTCTTGTTATGCCAAATGGCCGGGCAACGTTGTATTGCGTTGGTTGAAGTATTTTCGCGGCAAGCCGATGCTGTGGGCCTGAACACGGCCTGAACAAGGCGCGAGGAATTTTTGCGGTGTCAGATTTACCGGCAGTAATTTTTAAACTGTCATTGGCAGTTGGCACCTGGTTGGCACCTGCAAAAAACAACAATGGCATCTTCTCATGGCTATCGTATTTCACGGAGCAACCAAAGAGATGCATCGAACGCGCAAAGGCGACATGCAGCGAATCGTGCCTGGAATTGGCAACAAAAAGTGGCTCAAAGAATGAGGAAGATGAGGAAGAATTTGAAGAAAGAGCAGCCTGGAGAGTCGAGCGGCAGTATGGGCGACGGCTAATGCCTTTGCTGCTCAGCAAGGAAAGTTGCATCTTTTGGTGCTCCGTCCCGCAAGGTCTTTCAACAGCGACATTTTCTGTGTTTGTTCAGTGCTTGCGTTCTTGCCCATTCGAGGCATTTCATCTTCCAAGCAGAGGCAGTTGTCTTGTTATCTTTGCTCAATCCGAGTTGTGAAAGGTGAAGATTCCATTTTATGGAATATTCCAAAGGGAAAATTGGCATTCAATTCATTGTTCCATCCCTGTTTCCTTTCATTCCCCTCTCCTCATGTGGAGTGGATACAAACCAACGTGAATTGTGAATCCTTTGTTACCTATGTTAGGTTCGCCTTTTCCATCGCCTTTGTTTTTCAGGTTGGTATCATCATACGAATAAAGATACATAGAAGACGCTCTCTGCTGATTTGCGTGCTCATGTTTCGTTCGCTGCTGCAGACAGCCAGGCAGACAGCCGCCATGTTCGCAGGAAGGTCGGCCGTCGCACTTTGCTGCCGTTCATCTCATCGCATCATTGGAATGTGGACTTCGTCCCTATCTCCCTCCTCCTGGCTTGTCATATGCAGTGTGACCGAATAGGGAAAAAATGGGGAAAAATTTTTGGGGAATTTTTACACCTTTCGAGGAAGGTCTGGGGAATCGCTCATTTGGGGAAATTTCAATTTCTGTCCCAATAACAATAATTACGCAAATGGATTTTGCAGGAATGCGCGACATGGGTATTTTTGTTTCGGTTTTTTTCTCTGTTTTTACTCACATGTTTTTTCGGCTTTCGCTTTCGTTTTATTCTTGTGCCGTGTCGCATTTTGGACTTTACTTTTTACACCCTTCGCGGTGCTCCGCGATGTTGTTCCCATTCGTAAATCGCAAAAAAAAAAAACAATCGTAAATTCGGCAATTCGCAGATCGCCACTCACATACATGTAGCGGGGCCGCCTACATGACACAATTCACGCAGTTACATCACATCACATCTGAAAGGTAGAAAAATATTTATTCTTTTGGAAAAAGGATAAAAGAGTGACCTTTTATTTTTGGAGAAAATAAAAGCAATTTGGGGACATTTTTCGACAATTTGAGAAAATTCCTTGCGGCCACACTGGATTCTTCGCTCGCAGCTGTCGCATTTTTGGCTGGCGTTGTGCTTTTGTTTTTTACGAGTTTCCGAAGTTTCTTGTCTGGGGCTGTGCAACTTGAGATTTGTTTGATGTTTTTTCCTCGCTTTCCAAGAACGTGTTTTTCCAGTTTGCACTTTTGAGGACAGCAGCCAGGCACAGGTTTAAATTATTGTTCTTTGACATATTGGAGAAATGCAAATTGCGGTCATGCGAAAAAAGCATGGAAGGCCAACATGAAGTGGTTCAAAACTTCTCCCGAAATTTGAAATATTCACGAGTCATTTCAATCATTTTTCAGTGTCCCAAAACAGGAACAAATTTGCAAAAAAATTAACTGGTCACTGGTACTGGTCACGAACATCAACATTGCTAGAAGAAAGTCGTTCATGCATTCAGCGAGACCGGTAGGTACCCAGGCTTGGGACCCATATAACAAGGGTGGACCCCGTAGGAGTAATCTGAAAATCTATCAGAAATTGCGTGGATGGAGGACGGGTTTAGCCATTATCGTCTCCGTCACCTGTTTTTGTCTTTTTATTTTTTCGATGGTTAGGCCAATCATTTCCTGGGTTTTGTGGTGCCATTGGTTGCAACAACAGCAATGCCAGATGAAGTCCTTCTTCCGCTTTCCGAAAAATGATAGTCTGTGTCAAAAGTGATGAGTTGTGAACACCAGAAGGTAAAGACCGGAAAATAAAAACGTCAGCCATGCGGCCGGTGTCTTGGATTGAACCTTGTTGCACAACTTGGGCTCGCAAGGAGAACAAGCCCCATAATCGTAGCCCAACTCCGCTCTACATTCAATGTCAAGCTGTGCATGGATCATTCCGAGACGCCAATGTTTCTGAAGTATCTTCGAAATCGGCTTGATCCACATGCAATAGGTTCCTACCGACCCTGTTTCCGGCCCTGACTAACCCACCCAGTGAAGATTTTTCCAGGAAAAAACTTGACTCGCATGGGCCGACGGAATCTTTCCAAGGGTCGGTAGAATCCTTTGCAGTTCGCCCAGAAGCTGAGCTTTCTGATGATTTTTCAAAAGTCTGTTCGGGTTGAATCTCCCAAGTTCCCTTTTCCCGCAATGAAAACTCAGAGCTCCATTTTATGTCCGTGAAGTTGGCCCCCCCGTTCCCGCCCCCCCGGAATCGGACCCCGGGGTTCGTTAATGCTGCGTTACTGCTGTTTACTGCCCGAATTTCAGCGTTACTGCTGCAACGGGGGCCGAGATATTCACCCCTTTCACGGGGGGGCCAACTTCACTGTGAAGTTGGCCCCCCGGTGGGTAAAAAATTTGACCCACCGGATTTGGACTCTCGCATTCGTTAATGCTACGTTACTGCTGTTTACTGCCCGAATTTCAGCGTTACTGCTGCAACGGGGCCCGAGATATTCGCCCCTTTTTCGGGGGGGCCAACTTCACTGTGAAGTTGGCCCCCCCGGTTGGGAAAAAATTAGCCCCCCGGACTTTGACCCTGGCATTCGTTAATGCTACGTTACTGCTGTTTACTGCCCGAATTTGGCCGTTACTGCTACAACGGGGGCTGAGATATGCGCCCCTTTAGGGGGGACAACCTCCCACAAAAGGGGCAAATATCTCAGGCCCCGTTGCAGCAGTAACGTTCAAATTCGGGCAATAAACAGCAGTAACGTAGCATTAACGAATGCCAGTGTCAAAGTCCGGGGGGGCTAATTTTTTCCCAACCGGGGGGGCCAACTTCACATGGGGCAGCCCCTCGAAAAAGTGTGAAGTTGGCCCCCCCGGTTTGTAAGAAATTAGCCCCCCCGGACTTTGACCCTTGCATTCGTTTATGCTACGTTACTGCTGTTTACTGCCCGAATTTGGCCGTTGCTGCTGCAACGGGGGCTGAGTTATCCGCCCCTTTTGGGGGGGGACAATCCCCCATATAAGGGGCAAATATCTCAGGCCCCATTGCAGCAGTAACGGCCAAATTCGGGCAGTAAACAGCAGTAACGTAGCATTAACGAATGCCAGGGTCAAAGTCCGGGGGGGCTAATTTCTTACAAACCGGGGGGCCAACTACACACTTTTTCGAGGGGCCGCCCCATGTGAAGTTGGCCCCCCCGGTTGGGAAAAAATTAGCCCCCCCGGACTTTGACTCTGGCATTCGTTAATGCTACGTTACTGCTGTTTATTGCCCGAATTTGAACGTTACTGCTGCAACGGGGCCTGAGATATTTGCCCCTTTTTTGGGCGGTTGTCCCCCCTAAAGGGGCGCATATCTCAGCCCCCGTTGTAGCAGTAACGGCCAAATTCGGGCAGTAAACAGCAGTAACGTAGCATTAACGAATGCCAGGGTCAAAGTCCGGGGGGGCTAATTTCTTACAAACCGGGGGGGCCAACTTCACACTTTTTCGAGGGGCTGCCCTATGTGAAGTTGGCCCCCCCGGTTGGGAAAAAATTAGCCCCCCCGGACTTTGACACTGGCATTCGTTAATGCTACGTTACTGCTGTTTATTGCCCGAATTTGAACGTTACTGCTGCAACGGGGCCTGAGATATTTGCCCCTTTTTGGGGGGTTGTCCCCCCTAAAGCGGCGCATATCTCAGCCCCGTTGTAGCAGTAACGGCCAAATTCGGGCAGTAAACAGCAGTAACGTAGCATTAACGAATGCCAGGGTCAAAGTCCGGGGGGGCTAATTTTTTCCCAACCGGGGGGCCAACTTCACAGTGAAGTTGGCCCCCCCGAAAAAGGTTCGAATATCTCGGGCCCCGTTTCAGCAGTAACGCTGAAATTCGGGCAGTAAACAGCAGTAACGTAGCATTAACGAATGCGAGAGTCCAAATCCGGTGGGTCAATTTTTTTACCTACCGTGGGGGCCAACTTCACAGTGAAGTTGGCCCCCCCGTGAAAGGGGTGAATATCTCGGCCCCCGTTGCAGCAGTAACGCTGAAATTCGGGCAGTAAACAGCAGTAACGCAGCATTAACGAACCCCGGGGTCCGATTCCGGGGGGGCGGGAACGGGGGGGGCCAACTTCACGGACATCTCCATTTTTACTTCCCGAGCCGCTGTTTACTTCCCCGGATTATGGCGCTTGCAGCTGGGTGGCTGCCTGCCTCATTCGAAAACATGAGACATGCAAAAGTGGGACGGTGCGCCGAAGAGCGACTTCCACTTGTCTTTATTCATATGGTATCATCACAATATCATCTTCCCTTCACTGCATCACGGCTGTCCATTCATCTTATTTTTCACTTTATAGGAATTCCAGGATATCATTTTAAGAATGGATGCACCAAAGCGATAGATAAACAAAGTGACGCGAACTGGCGCGGAAGGCGCCATTTTCGGGCAAATCGTGCCGTCCTGTGGTGCGCAGAGATGCAGGACAACACAAGGATTTTGAAAATGGATGTTTTCTTTTCGCAACATTTCTTGAGTTTCCAACCATGAAAATATAACTTTGAGGACAGATTCAGAATGGCAAAAGAACCAGCATTCCAGCCCCATAGACAAAAGTCCGTTGCTGTGTACGCATTTGAAGCCAAGAGGTCCTGAAATCACCCAAATAGGGCAAAAATACCGAGCGAGTTGAAATGTGAGGCTTTTGAAAATGGATGTTTTCTTTTCGCAACATTTCTTGAGTTTCCAAGCATGAAAATATAACTTTGAGGACAGATTCAGAATGGCTAAAGAACCAGGATTCCAGCCCCATAGACAAAAGTCCGCTGCTATGTACGCATTTGAAGCCAAGAGGTCCTGAAATCACCCAAATTGGGCAAAAATACCGAGCGAGTTGAAATGTGAGGATTTTGAAAATGGATGTTTTCTTTTCGCAACATTATTTTCTTTTGTTTCCAAGCATGAAAATATAACTTTGAGGACAGATTCAGAATGGCAAAAGAACCAGGATTCCAGCCCCATAGACAAAAGTCCGCTGCTATGTACGCATTTGAAGCCAAGAGGTCCTGAAATCACCAAAATTGGGCAAAAATACCGAGCGGGTTGAAATGTGAGGATTTTGAAAATGGATGTTTTCTTTTCGCAACATTTCTTCATCATCATCATCATCGTGGAGTCATATGGACTGATAGCCATTCGGCTGGTGGTCCGACCATTTACCTTGTTGCACACACCATGGGCTCGCAAGGAGAACTATGCCCCATAATCGTAGCCCATTTCTGCTCTGCATTCAACTGAAACGACTCGGACCAGTTTTACGGCGTACGAGAACTCGTATACACGCCAACCCGCAGGGTTCCCGGAGAGAGTCATGCTCTGCAGAGCAGCAGTCGTGTGACTTGTGAGATGTGGCTTCTCTGTTGTGTAACCTGCCAAGCCACTATCTTGGACTTGGAGCTAGGTGTTCTTTAACGTGCACAGGGTGATGCTGCACACGGGACCTCCTGCTTAACGTCTCATCCGAAGGAGACGAGGGACTTGGCCACTAAGCCCCCTTCCAGCAGCACAAACTGGGTACAAGGGTGGTCTCCCATCCAAGCATCATCCAGGCCCAACGTTGCTTAACTTCGGTGTTCTGATGGGAACCGGTGCAAGCCACGAGGTATGCGCTGCTGGCTGTATGCGCTTCTTGCGTTTCCAAGCATGAAAATATTTTTGAGAACAGATCTAGAATCGCAAAAGAACTGGATTCCGACACCATATAGACCAAAATCCGCTGCTATGTACGCATTGGAAACCAAGAGCTCCTGAAATCGCCCAAAGTGGGCAAAAATACCGAGCGGGTTGAAAAATGAGGATTTTGAAAATTGATGGGTTCTTTTTGTCCCATTTCACGAGTTTCCATGGATGAAAATATATTTTGAAGACGGTTTTAGTGTGGCAAAAGACCATGGATTCATCCCCATAGACCAGAAAACTCTTTCTGTACTGCACCAATTTCAAGCCAAGAACTCCTGAATTACCCCAGAATGGGCAAAACCCGAACGGGTTGACATATTTGCAGGGTCCGGTTTGCGGGGTCTGGGGCAGAGCCCTGCCGGATTTCCAAGGGCCAGAGCTTCTTGGCAGAGGGTCGGGTGGACAAGGTCAATTTGGACCCCAAAAGAGGTCCAATTTTTTTTAGTTTCACCATTCCATTGTGTCGCAGTTATGTTTATTCGAATTCCTTTGTTCCAAGATCAATACACGATTCAAGTGCTCTTCCTTCAAATTCAGCCGCATCTTATTCTTTTTGGATCTTGTCCGATCGTCGTGTGTTTAATTGTTTTCATTGATATTGTTTGCTTTTACTGTTTGACTAGGGCTGTGCCCGTCACTGCCACCAATTCCCTTGCGGCAATTTTTATGTGAATTTTAATGAATAATTCCAATCCAATTACTCCATTCTTTATCGGATGGAATCTGAAATAATCTGAAACCTTTGAGCTTTGGATCAACACGATCCAATCATAATATGCGTTATTTCCTTTCACTTCGCGAACTATAAAAAGCAAAAAATCAGTCCATAAATATTGGACTGCAAATGGAACCAGCGGCCGAGACAAACATTCATGTGTTCTCCCTTTGGAGGTTGAAAGGAAAGTCCGCAATGCAAGTGAATGAAAGAACCTCTGCGCGATGTCTTATTTCGAACCTTGGCAGATTTGAATGTTTTTGTTGCTTTTTGAAAAGAAAAGATTCAGAAAAAGTTTCCATTTGGCGTGCAATGGAATGGAAAAAATATCTCAACAAAGACTCCGCCATGCAGAATGGGCCGGAAATTTTCTTCGATTTTGGGGATCTTTTGCAAAAACTGTGGCTCAACGGCCATCAAATTCGGGAATTTTGATTGCAATGGAAATGGCATGGTTTCAGATCAACTTTCTCACAGGTCGGGGTTGCAACAGGAAATTTTGTTTGAGCTCTTTTAGAAACCAGGTGCCTGAAAAGCAGAAATATTTTCACTTGCGAACTTGTTTTATGTGACGTGGTTTCACATATTTCCGCACAAATTTTAACAAATATTCTTCTGCGCATGCATTCCTCATTCCCTGAGCTTTCGAATGAAGTTAAAATCGTCAAGATCCGTTGGAAAATGGGATATTTACAGCAATTTTGCAACGGCATGCCCACAGCCCAAATAACGCGAGAACGCACGGTCTGCTCATTCTTGCCCACGAATTTTGCCCAGGAATGGCTCCTGCATCGGCTTGGCTGCTGCTCTCTCCGGCACCCCGCACCACTGCCGCTCTCGTTCCGAATTCTCCATTGAACGCGTCACTTTGTTTATCTATCGCTTTGGGATGCACTGGCCCCGAGAGAAGTTTGAACAAGCAGAGGCCTTTGTCCGTTTGAACATCAGGCAAAGACCGACACTGTAACGTGTCCCAAATGTTTTGGGAAAAGCAGATCATTGTTGCGTTGACATTGCGGAAACCGTCCTCGGCTCACACATGAT
>JASGXE010014069.1:0-12094 GCA_030068105.1 Sinentomon sp. SZTP_YWyxl | reverse complement strand
TCTGGGCAGCACAGCTTCTTGTATACGTATACCCGTTTTGTTCGTTCGCCATAGGTTTTATTCTTTAGAGCCTGTTTGTATCTGTTGTATTTTCTGCACCACCCCGGCAACTTTGTTTGTTTTCTTGTTTTGAGGATGACCATTCTGATTGTTAACTCGTTGCAGATTAGATTCATATCAAACCCACAAATTGTGCCATCGCGTGTTCAACCTGTTTGACCTGGGGTCGCTTTCGTTAGGTGGCATTGGATCATGGGATCAATTTATCTGCAGATACACGTACACGTAATATCTTCAAAGAGAGCGGGCATTTTTCTGCTTTATCAGAGTTTTGACGAAATGAGTTGCGGCGATATTTCGTCTGATGCATGGTCATTGAATTTATATCATTAGGTAGATGAAGATTTCGACCGTCATTATAGAGAATGACGAAAAACAATTTTCAACCACAGCTGATAGAAAGTCAATCTAGCACATCAATCGTATCTGCTTTTGTGCTAGTGCAAGACGTTTCTTTTCAAAATACCGCAACAGCAACTGTTTCATATGTGCGCGACGCCTGACGTGAGAATTAAGCTATAGAGAGGGAATCACGGACGAAAGGAAAAATACATACACTCTACACGCAAAGTTCAGCTTGGAACACCATATTTTAACATGGGCTTAGATGGGAGGTGTTCTTTTAGGAACACACGTTTTGTTTTTGGAACACCATAAGTGTTCCATTTGGAACACTTATGGTGTTCCGAAACACCTAATGTGTTTCCAAATCTGTGGCATTGCTGTCACAGATTTGGAACACATTGGGTGATTCGGAAAACCATAAGTTTCCAAATGGAACACTTATAGTGTTCCAAAAACAAAACGTGTGTTCCGAAAAGAACACCTCCCATCTAAGCCCATGTTAAAATATGGTGTTCCAAGCTGAACTTCGTGTTTAGAGTGTACCTACATACAAGCCGCATCCTTTTGCTCTGATGTCGAACCACAGCGGCAAAACCACGTTTCGGCAATCAAGAGAAATTCGTGCAAGTCCACGATTCAGCCATTTGAAATTTGCAATATCGTTTTTTTTTCTGGAAGACCAGCAAAATCCCGATGCGCCCGCATTTTATATTTGGTGCAGAATTGTTCATAAATCAAAGAAAATTCGCTGGAAAGATCGAATCTGTGCTTTGTTATTTCTTATATTAAATAATTTGGACTAAACCGCTAGCCTTGAGAGGCATTATATGACGTCAAATCATGTTGCATGATTGGATTATACTGAGCTTTCTTTAAAGGTACAATACCCGCATTTGAATTACACAGCATATTTGGCGCAACATTTGAGCTATATTCGTATGATGAAGGCGAAATGTTCAAAATGCTGCAGTGCACATACCTTTCAAAGCGTTCTTCAACCTTTTGCCATAATCCGGTCCGGTTCAATCATAGCCTGCTAACAGGCCGAAAGAATAATCTTATTCATGGATCGGTCGCTTTGGCAAGCGCCGCACTTTGTGAGGCACGTGGAGCGAGCTCCGTGCATGGAACAAAACGAGTTAAAAGCCTCGTTAATCCAATCAGGGGTTTCCAGTTGTGAGGGGGATTAAACCTTCGGCTTTTGCAAGCGCAAGGGGTATACGAGTAGGTACGAAAACCTGAAATAATCTGCAGTGTTATTGTGCAAAGTCGAGACCAGACAATCAATTACCATTTCAGGCACGGACGCAAAGCGTTTTACCATTTAATTTGGAAACAGAAGAAAAGGTGTTAAATCTACACTGTAAGACATGTAGCCAGCAGCGCTTAATATGACCGTCTGCTGGGCAAGTGAAGATTAAAGCTCGACTCAAACTAGTTTAGGGCAGCCGCAAATGAACGCTGCACTGTGTTGGTTGCTCTCCCTGGACTCAACAAACAATTTCTTGATTGCGAAAGCTTCCGAGGATTTCCCACTGATTGCGAATTTGCAACTGAAAGAAATGCCGCAGTTTCATCCACTACTTTTACATGGTGCAAATTGTTATTTTTTGCAACTCGCTCTTCCAACGGAAAGGAAAAATGAATGCCGGGGGGATAAGCGGCGGAGAGTTGATAATAATTTTGAAAGCAAGCGGAATTATCGCCTCGAAAAGAAAGCAGTGCAAAATTCTCCGCATCTCGTCTTTGCGCGAGAGTAAGGATAAAAATGTAAATTGGGGAGTTTTTAATTTTACCCAACGGACCGGACATATCCGCAGATGGAGGGAGAGGGAGAGAGAGAGAGAAAGATAGAGAGAAGGGAATAAATTGAATATCTAATGCGAAATTCTCGTTCTCTTTCTTGGGGAAGACCAACTTCACTCCTTTTGAAAGGAGAAGCCTACATGGCGAGTTAATATTCCAAACTTCTTCCGCACCAATCTGTGCTGCTTTAATGAAATGGGTGTGTTTCAACACTGGCTTATACTCGTAGCTTCGTTGGTCGAATTCATTTATCCACCCTATTGTTTTAGTCTGCAACGCAAATTCCATGGTCGTGATGCCGTCAGTCTCATATGTGAGTGAGTATAGATACGTGTACTCGTGCATGTATCATCCCTCTAATTCCGTCGACCTTGATAATATGCAAATCCGCATCATCAGTTTGCAAAAAGATTGAGATTTTTACGATTATTGAGAAATATGCATTCTGCATTCTATCAGGACATCATGAAATTGCGCACACAAAAGTATTTCATTTGCTGTAATCTGGTTTGTTCGAGATGGAATTTCACCAGCGAATACGCCTTGCAGATTTTCTCCGATTGGATGTCTGTTTTTTGGAATGAGAAAAACATTTGGAATTGGACGATTTCTGTCCTTTCTGTGGGTGATAAAGAGGTTTCAGAGTCCTTCTTTCCAATGTATACGATTATAGGTACTCGAAGTTTGCGGAAGATCTTGTTGGTGGTGTTGATGCGATTGTGCTTGGGATTGCCGAAATCACGTGTTGTGAAAGTGTATTTTTTTCCAGAAACAAAAGCAAAAGCTTTCTTATTGATTCACTTCATTTCCGTTGCAAAAGAACGGGCATATTGTAAACATTAACTGTTCAGATTTTCCAAAACCCCCCACTACAAATCGAGCAGCACGCCTCTGAACACCTTCAAATGAGGCAGTTAGATGTTAAATAGAGGATCCCAGCAGGGGAAGCATACAAGTACAGCATTAGAAAAATTAACTGTCAGACTAATGGGCGGAAAAGGCCCAGTTATCCTGGCATGTACGCCATTTGTTTGGCAAGAGCGCAACAGAAAAAGCAGCATTCCACGGGGTGTTAGCCCGCATAAGCCAATCATTGGAAGCGCGTGACGTGTCGCTTAAAGATTGCATCTTCAACCAGAGTGACGTTGTCTGTTCTGCACACAGCCAAGGTGAGATTGTATCAATGTGGCACGGTGCAGCGAGAGGCGTCATTTTGAGGTGCAGAAGATGCTGTGGTTGGCTTCTGTTTTGAAACGTTTGAGCTTTTCCTGATTTCCTCTCTCTTCTGCGCAAAAGCGAGACGACTTCGTGACCCTGACCCAGCGCGTTTCAATGCTGCTGAGTCGAGAGTGGCCACGTTCAGGCCTATATTGCTCCGAAATCATAATTAAACAAAAAACCACAGGTGCGTGTGCGTTTGGTCAGCAAATCGAATGTGTGCAGGCTGTCCTGTTGGCGGACGCCTTCCTGCTTCTGATTGAGAATGGGCCTCTGTGTGATTTCGCAGGTAAAGTTGTCCGCGCTGATATTCTGACGGTCATGCAGGCATTGAGCTTCATGGTCTGCAGAGAAAACATATGAAACCAAATTTGGACCGCGAAGGCAGCAGTAAACTCCTCTCTTGCGAACGCTCTTTTGCATGGTGGCAAGAGGCAAGTAAGGAACGCCCCTCAATATTTGTTGCAAATCGTGACTCCCGAATTTCGATAATTTCCCCGAAGGCGAAATGTTTCACCGAGTGTGAAATTTTTCTCTGTATGAATATTTACCCGAGGATGAAATTTCTCCACAGGGATGTAATTTTCCCTGGCGCTGATTTTACCCCAAGGATGAAATTTTCCCTGTCGGTAATTTTTCCCGAAGGATGAAATTTTTACACGAGGGTCAATTTTCTCCATGGATTAAATTTTCCCTGAGGGTGAATTTTCCCCACATATTAAATTTTTTCCGATGGTGACATTTTCCCCTTCGGGGAACTTTTTCGGGGAACTTTTTGCCAAAGATGAGAATTTCCGCCGAGGGTAAATTTTTTTGAAAAGGATGAAATTTTTCCCCGAGGAAAACTTTTGCGCAACGATTAAAAATTTTCCCCCAGTGTGAAAATTTCCCAGATGGTGATTTTTCTCCAATGATTAAATTTTCCCCGAAGGAATTTCCATGATTGTGATATTCCCCGATGAAATTTTTCCCGTGTGTGAATTTTTGCACAAAATTAATCAGCGGGGAAAAATGTCAACTCGGGGAAATTCACCCAAGTCAAAAATTCATCTTCGAGAAAAAATTCACCTCGGGAAAAATTAACCATCGGGGAAAAGTTCACCCTCTGGGTAAAATTTCATCCATGGAAAACATTCACCCTCGGGGAAAATTTCACCCTCGGAGAAAAATGTAATTCATAGGGGAAAATTCGCCCTGGTAGAAAAATTCCACGTAGAAAAATTCCTCCCTCGGGAAAAATTCATACTGGGGGAAAAATTACCCTCGGGGAAAATTTCACCCTCATGGAAAATGTCATTCACGGGGAAAATTCGCCCTCGAAGAAAAATTCCACCCTCGGGAAAACTTTAATCCTCGGGGATAATTTCGCCCTCAGGGAAAATTCACCCTCGGGGAAAAATGTCGTTCACATGGAAAAACTCACCCTCGTAGAAAAAATCCACCCTCGGGAAAAATTTCATCCTCGGGGAAAATTTCACCCTCAGGGAAAATTCACCCTCGGGAAAAAATGTCGTTCACATGGAAAAACTCACCCTCGTAGAAAAATTCCACCCTCGGGAAAAATTTCACCCTCGGGGAAAAATTCACCCTGGGGAAAATTTTACCCTCGGGGAAAAAGGCATTCACAAGGAAAAATTTGGCCTCTCAGAAAAATTCCACCCTCGGGAAAAATTTCATCCTCGCGGAAAAATTCACCCTCGGGGAAAATTTTCCCCTCGGGGAAAAAGGCATACAAGGAAAAATTTGGCCTCGCAGAAAAATTCCACCCTCGGGAAAAATTTCATCTTCGGGGAAAAATTCACCCTCGGGGAAAATTTTCCCCTCGGGGAAAAAGGCATTCACAAGGAAAAATTTGGAATCGCAGAAAAATTCCACCTTCGGGAAAAATTTCATCCCCGGGGAACTTCTGTCAATGCTTTCTCTGGAACCAAAGGCAGCAAGCCGAATTCAGAATCAAATGCACAGCAGCACTTGAGCACAAAAGGGAAAAAGCAAACGTCCAGGTGGCATACCTCACATTGCAATTATTTAAGCCGACGGAAACCGACAATGCACCTGTGTTGGCGCCGTTTTCCCAACCTGTGCCATGCAGTGATTTCGAAGTCATTCCACGCTCGGCCAAAGATGCAAAAATGCGGTCGTCGTGGATCACAACGGAATGAGATCTTGTATGCCAAACATAGAATAACCCAACGCCTTGCGCTGCACCGCTCTCAGGTGTTGATGTCTGCCGAGTCGCCGATTGATTATTATTGGCCGCCTCCTGCTTCTGACGTTATCGAAGACCCCACGCCTTCGCCAAGCATTGCCGAGCAAATTACAGGCTGCTGTGATCCAGTCCCAATGCCCTCCAGCAGTCCGCCAGTTAAATTTTCCAATACTGTACACTCCATAATCGGGTGAAGAAGGACCTTGGACCTAGTGTTCTTCATGCCCACAGGAATCAACTTGTTCAATGAGAATAGATAAATGTGATCAGAACACTCATTTCCTGACCAGATGTGACCGCAAAGTCCCCAAAAAGCGGATTTGGTCAATACAGTGCTCAGTTTTTGCATGTGTGTTCCTTAGAATAAACTAAAATAGGTACTCAACATCCATTGACAAAATGTGCTCTGGTACCCTCCCTCATTCGGCTCAGAAAATCAAATCTACAAATATGCCATTTAGGGAGTCTCTGGGGTCACACTGGTACACGCGTAGACATTTCATCTTCATCTTCCATTTTTCGACATGGGCCTAAGTGACCAAATTTTTCCATGTCGAAACGATTTTGAGATATGCCCGTAGCTGAACCTGAATCTTATCCTGAATGACACAGCACAGGACACATTTGGACGATTTTATCAGAGACTTTTAATACTAACTTTTAATAAATATTCGTACCTAACTTTGTTAGGTATTTGAAATCTCTGGATTTTATGGGGCGCATATTCAAAATGGTGGGTCTGACTAGATCTGGTCTCTAAATGATTTGCTTTCAGCTGGTTTCTGACTGGACTACATGCTAAAACATATGATAACATTTTGTATGCGGTTCCAGTGGTGCCTCTTCGGGTGATGAGTTATTTTTGTAGATTTTGGAAACCAAAAATGGTGGTCAGCAATGGTGATGGAACAGAGTTTGTAACTATGAGTGTTTTGCATTTTGCATTTTGTTTACTCTGAGAACTCGCAAATGTAAAAAACGGGAGCGGTATGAAGATTTTGTTCCCATAATCATCCCCGGAATCACCCAACCAAATGATGCCATTTTTGACACCTTATGGGGCTACAATGGGTAGCAGCAGTGGTCGGTCACATGTCGTTCCTATGGTTAAGTTTTGATTCGGTTGGGCATGCGAGGAGCACACCTCGGTGTGCGTTTGTCTTCACTCTAAACACGAAGTTCAGTTTGGAACACTATGTTTTAACATGGGCTTAGATAGGAGGTGTTCTTTTAGGAACATTCATGGAACACCCAGTGTGTTCCAGGAACACATTGGGTGTTCCAAATCTGTGACATTCCTGTCACAGATTTGGAACACATGAGCGATGTGGAAACCTTTAGTGTTCCATTGGAACACACTGAGTGTTCCAGTGGAACACTCAGTGTGTTCCAATAGCAGACCAAGTGTTCCTAAAAAACACTTCCTATCTAAGCACATGTTAAAATGTGTTCCAAGCTGAACTTCGTGTTTAGAGTGTATGTTTTCTGGAATATTCTGTACAATGTCCACCCGAATAAATTTGTTTATCTTCTACACTAAACCCAAACATACCTCAACATGTAGAGAATTTCTCCATCCGAGTTGATTCGAACCAGAACATTTGGAACTGTGACGTATTGAAATTCGCCATGTTTAGCATTTGGAAAATATACTTCAGGCTTCCATATGGCTTTCACCAGATTAGGATCGTTCAGGTCGAGATATCCGGTCAATTCCGAATGTTTTAATCTCTCGTCTTGCCACTGTTGACGAAGGTAGAGGTCAACTTCGTAGTCCTATCGAGGTAAATGCAAAAAGAAGTGGACTTTGAGAGCAACAATTGTAATAAATGAGAATTATTGCTTGCCGATCTTTTGCAAAAAATACGTGAAAATAAGCGCATTTCGGACAAATAAAAAAATCAATCCGTAACAAAATGTTCCAAATCACATTGGGATTACTCACCAGACTTTAATTCTTTTTCACCAATCGCCCACTGGTTGTTCTCCCCTGGAACTAGATTTCGCCCCTACGCCTGGGGGCTCCTTAGCACCACCACGATGTGACCTTTGGAAGTGTTGCTGAGGAGCCCCCAGACGTAGGGGCGAAATCTAGTTCCAGAGGAGAACAACCAGTGGGTGATTGGTGGAAAAGGATTAAAGTCTGGTGAGTAATCCCTATGCCCTACCACGCTCAAAGTCCATCTATGGACAGGTTCCAGATATGTCCAATGTATCAATAGCGATGTAAGTTCCTCAGTGTTCGAAACATGCAGGTCTGGGGAGGTCGTTAGGAAGGTCTTTCATAAAATATTTTGATGCTGTCCGCATTTTGCACCTTCTTCGCAATGATATCCGTGTTTATCCAATAACTTGGGCCTTATTTTTACTAGTATCATATAGTGAAGGATGATTTTAAGTAATGGGAGCAGTATCTTCTGTTTTTTGTGGTGCTTATTTTACTAGCAGACACAATACAGCCCCATAAAAGGCCTCTCACTGTGCGGTAAAAATATGTTAACACAGATTCGTGATTAGAGATGCCACCATTGAAAAATTCAGGATAAAGCAGTGGGACAATGATTGCATCTGTGGGTAATTTCTGAAAAGCCTATTGATATGTTTGCCACCAACGCAAGAGGGTTTTTTGGAAAGGTACGTATTTGCCACAATGTGAGAACTGAAGCCGACAGAAAACATGTCTTCCGTTCAATGGTAGGTCCCACAGCCAAGTATCCTAATAAGGGACCACACCGCGCACTTTTTTGTTGAAAGCTTTACAACGGGGTTGCTCTCCGTTGAGTTACTTTGACAATTTGCTCATCGGCTGCATTCCATCAGAACAGTTATATACCACGGCCGCTCCATCTCAGGAATCTTTCATCCTGATTCTCCGCTCTTGATATACCAGTCTTGATATACCATGCTATCATCGTTCCCTAATTTGACCGACAGCTCCCGCCGGTTAAATGAGGAGAAGTACCTTTTAAAAACAAATATTTTCTATAGGTAGTTTACCACGGATATTGGAATAAAGCCATGGACGATTAGCTCGTGTTTATTGCTGAGAAACTCAGCAAGTCAACAATGTGAACTCGCCCTATTGTGTGCTAACAAAATTGAGAATTTTTATTTCTACTTCACAGACATGACGTTTTACGGCGGAGATATCATGGCGCGGTTAACGCTAACTCCTGAGGTAACGCCAATGCGTGGCAAACTTTTCCCATCTAATCCAATTTTAAAAATTTGCCTCGGATTAGCTTTTACCTCCGGAGTTAGCGTTAACCCCGCCATGATCTCTCCACTGAAACATCTGAAATTTTCGAGGAGTAGAGTCCCCTTAGTATTTTTATGGTGACTGCCCGTCCCAACTCACGCCAACAAAGGGCGCTTGCAGGCTTCGGACTGCCAGAGGCGTGGTTAGCAGCACCTTTAATTTATATACCGCCACTCCAGCTAGCGTTTGCATGGCGGTGGACAAGAGCATTGGGTTAAAGGGAGAGGCTCCGCTTCGGCAACGGGCCGGCAGGTGACCGGAGAGGCTGACCAAGTTGTTGGGTCGCGGCTTCTTCTTTGCTCCGTCTTAGGCTGCGGGCTCTTTTGGCTCCGTCTTAGGCTGCGGGCTTCTTCTTTTGCTCCGTCTTAGGCTGCCGGCTCTTTGGCTCGGTCTTAGGCTGCGGGCTTCTTCTTTTCCTCCATCTACCGCGCCCGCACTGGCATCACCTGACTCCGACAGCGGCCGGTCCCGGCTTCCGCGGTGACCTCTCCTATGCTCGTCTGCCTTGAATTGCAAGAGACGAGCATATTTTTACAAGCTTTTCAATGCGAGGGACTTTGCCTTGGCCACGCCGGGCCCAACAGCAGGTTGCCCTCATATACGAAAAAATAGGATATTTCAAATCGCAAACTGCCGATTCAAGGCGAATTTTATTCACGCCGAGCAGTCCGCAGATCAGGGCTTGATAACGCCCGAAAAATGAAAATAAATCAGGACAGGATGTCCGCAAAGAGCAGTATGCTCTTGCATACCCCCCACCACAGGTGAACACAAAGTGGGCTGTACGTTCACGAATGTGTTCAAGCTGGGCGGCGGCTTGTGCTGCAAATACCCCCACGGCAGCCAAAGGTAGTCACATTTTTCTTCTTCTTTTCTTTAAAATCACCAGACTTGTTTTAATGGGGTTACTAGAATTGGACGCCACTTATGGGATGGGGCTCCCCTGCGGGGAATCGAACCCCGGTCTCTCGCGTCACAGGCGAGGATACTTACCACTATACTACAGAAGAACCACCGTCCCACGTGGGTCCCCGTTCGGGCGCCATTCGAGGAGTAGAGTCCCCTTAGTATTTTTATGGTGACTGCCCGTCCCAACTCACGCCAACAAAGGGCGCTTGCAGGCTTCGGACTGCCAGAGGCGTGGTTAGCAGCACCTTTAATTTATATACCGCCACTCCAGCTAGCGTTTGCATGGCGGTGGACAAGAGCATTGGGTTAAAGGGAGAGGCTCCGCTTCGGCAACGGGCCGGCAGGTGACCGGAGAGGCTGACCAAGTTGTTGGGTCGCGGCTTCTTCTTTGCTCCGTCTTAGGCTGCGGGCTCTTTTGGCTCCGTCTTAGGCTGCGGGCTTCTTCTTTTGCTCCGTCTTAGGCTGCCGGCTCTTTGGCTCGGTCTTAGGCTGCGGGCTTCTTCTTTTCCTCCATCTACCGCGCCCGCACTGGCATCACCTGACTCCGACAGCGGCCGGTCCCGGCTTCCGCGGTGACCTCTCCTATGCTCGTCTGCCTTGATTTGCAAGGGACGAGCATATTTTTACGAGCTTTCAATGCGAAGGACTTTGCCTTGGCCACGCCGGGCCCAACAGCAGGTTGCCCTCATATACGAAAAAATAGGATATTTCAAATCGCAAACTGCCGATTCAAGGCGAATTTTATTCACGCCGAGCAGTCCGCAGATCAGGGCTTGATAACGCCCGAAAAATGAAAATAAATCAGGACAGGATGTCCGCAAAGAGCAGTATGCTCTTGCATACCCCCCACCACAGGTGAACACAAAGTGGGCTGTACGTTCACGAATGTGTTCAAGCTGGGCGGCGGCTTGTGCTGCAAATACCCCCCACGGCAGCCAAAGGTAGTCACATTTTTCTTCTTCTTTTCTTTAAAATCACCAAACTTGTTTTAATGGGGTTACTAGAATTGGACGCCACTTATGGGATGGGGCTCCCCTGCGGGAAATCGAACCCCGGTCTCTCGCGTCACAGGCGAGGATACTTACCACTATACTACAGAAGAACCACCGTCCCACGTGGGTCCCCGTTCGGGCGCCATTCGAGGAGTAGAGTCCCCTAAGTATTTTTATGGTGACTGCCCGTCCCAACTCACGCCAACAAAGGGCGCTTGCAGGCTTCGGACTGCCAGAGGCGTGGTTAGCAGCACCTTTAATTTATATACCGCCACTCCAGCTAGCGTTTGCATGGCGGTGGACAAGAGCATTGGGTTAAAGGGAGAGGCTCCGCTTCGGCAACGGGCCGGCAGGTGACCGGAGAGGCTGACCAAGTTGTTGGGTCGCGGCTTCTTCTTTGCTCCGTCTTAGGCTGCGGGCTCTTTTGGCTCCGTCTTAGGCTGCGGGCTTCTTCTTTTGCTCCGTCTTAGGCTGCCGGCTCTTTGGCTCGGTCTTAGGCTGCGGGCTTCTTCTTTTCCTCCATCTACCGCGCCCGCACTGGCATCACCTGACTCCGACAGCGGCCGGTCCCGGCTTCCGCGGTGACCTCTCCTATTCTCGTCTGCCTTGATTTGCAAGAGACGAGCATATTTTTACAAGCTTTTCAATGCGAGGGACTTTGCCTTGGCCACGCCGGGCCCAACAGCAGGTTGCCCTCATATACGAAAAAATAGGATATTTCAAATCGCAAACTGCCGATTCAAGGCGAATTTTATTCACGCCGAGCAGTCCGCAGATCAGGGCTTGATAACGCCCGAAAAATGAAAATGAAAAAACAAAAATGAAAAAGTTCGAGTTGGAACACCAAGAGACGTAAAGTTGATGACTTTGGCAGTTTACCCTACGGCCACGCTTGATTTTCGTTTTCTTATTCTTCTGCCCACCACAAAGTTTTCTGCACAATCGCATAATATTGTTACACAAATTGAACTTTTTTGTTTCACATCTCCCTTTTCTTATATTTGGGGTGATGTTATTCGGACAGCTCAGAGTTATATGAAGTAGGCCTCATTGCAACTGAAAATAATATTTGGGCGACTGTTCTTCGAACAACACAACAACGCAGGGTAACATATTAAAAGATAATAGTTATCTGAACAATGTATAAACCAAATGAAACAAAAAACAAAAATTGGATAATTACAACAATTTTTAAAAGATTTCACATAATTAAAGCAAAACTGCATGTAGCGGCTAAAATCACAATACTTTTTATAGGTAGCAATACAAAAGCGAGGAAAATATCAAGATAAGCTC
>JASGXE010014068.1:0-12209 GCA_030068105.1 Sinentomon sp. SZTP_YWyxl | reverse complement strand
TCCAGCAACACAATGACGTGCGGTGTGGGATGAGACTTGGAGCAGACAGGGCTGTCCAACTTTGAAGAGGTTCCGACTGAGAATGGTCCCATACAAGGCAGTGGGTTACACATTATTGCAAATACCATTCTCAATTCACATTGACAATTACAAATGCTATTGGTACATTGTCGCCAAGACTCTTCCCAGATGACGATACACGAGAGTGCATCACTCACAACAGGAGCCATACAATCCAAAACGGATGGAAAAATGCTTCGCAAAACACATGACATCACACACATTCATGTAACGTGTGAAACCGCTTCAAGGCCTATTGAAATTGGATACACGGTCATTATGTTCGCCTAACCTTTAAATTTTCGATTGTGTTCAGAGAGTACTGGGTCGCCAACACAATGGTGCGTGTCTGACAAGGTAACTTACTTGAGCCCATCTTTCAACGTGTTTTGATAAAGTCCTTGCGGAAATTCAACTGACTACGGCGAGGGCCGATTCAGAGCAAATGATGCCCATTTGCATAGAGAGTATTTATTCAAGATGAAAATATACTGATGGATATCAATGCAATTCCTTTCGTGTTGCCTGCGCTTGAGGCGTGCGTGTTCAGTTTCAGCGGGAGTGAACAGAGCGACGACAAATATCAGGGCTATGTAGATAGATGGTTTCGAGGATCACATGACATGACTTACCGGCTGAAATAAGAAAAGAAAAGAGAGAACGAATCTAATTGAATTGAATTGAATTGAATTGAATTGTTTATTTTCGGGGCGAACCCCTTATCAAATCGAGTACAAAAAATGTATGTCAACTTCAAGAATCATAAAAATAGCAACACAAACATTTCAAAAGATTCATCAAAAAGATATGGCGAGACGGTGATGAAAGGTAGGGACACTGAGGGGAAGATTGAAAGTGGACTCAGGCAACTGGTTCCACTCAGTTACTGTCCTGGCCATGAAGGAATATTTCCCCACATTCCTTTTGAAACTCAACAGCTTTGTTTTGTGTGGATGATCATTACGGGAATCATCATTGGGCTGTTCTACATGATTTAACACACCTAATTTTTAATTATTTGCGAACTGATTTTTGTTGCACATAGACTGTGACATTTTGGGTTTTGCATTCGGTTTGTGCAGTTTGACATTAAAAATCTCGATTTTCAATCATCGAAAAGTTAAAATGAATTTTTTGTTGTGTGAAGTACGTACTGAGTTTTGAAAAGTGTCGCCGTTAATCTTCAAATTGCCGTTGCACTTCCTCTTGAATCTTTGATTTTGAGTCAAAGTTGACTTTCAATCAAATCTTTGAGACCATTTCTTGTCGCTCCAATCTCGCGGATTGGCTGAAGAAATGAAATGCGCTAGGGCAATGCAGTATTTGTGTTTCTGAAAATCTTTGATACCCAGCTGCATTGCTTTCAATGCAAGACTTGCTCATGATGGCCCCGGCAAGAAGAAAAGCTTACCGGGGCCATGAGCAATATTGGACTTTTATATTTACAATTTGGCTTCAGTAAGCGTTTAGCCTGGTGGGACCCATAGGCCCTGTAAAACGGGCTGACACTTAAAAAGCATAAAAAATTTGCCATTTTCATGTTTAAACAAGGTATTGAGGAAGGATTTCAAGATTTTGGAGAAAATTCCATTTACGAAGGACAGATTTTATTCTGTCACCAAATGTTTCTGCCACTCATAAACAGTAAAAAGCATGAGTAGGCGAATCGCAGTGAATATCTCGCGGCCGGCGTCTAGATACACGGTTCCGAGATGATTCATCTGGTTGTCATTTGCATCCACTTTCGAAGTCGTTGGAGTAAGCCGCAGTATTCGGTAGCCACCCTTAATGACAGAACTATCAATGACCAAATCAAAGGCAAGGAAGGCATTCGGGAAGGCCGATTCTGCAGTCCGAGGCGCGAATTTATCAGGAGTGGAGTTTGGTACTATTATATCGGTGGACTTTTGCAAAGTTCAAACCATGCATGAAGCAATAACATGGAAGTCGAGTTGATAATGCTTACAAGATTATTGAGAAAGGAGAAGATTATTTATAAAGATATAAAGATAAGCGAAGAGATAAGGATAAGATAAAGATATAAAGATAAAAAGATAAAAAAAGGAAGATACGGAGAGGTAAAGAAAAAAGGTAAAGGTTTAGGATAAATGTACAAAAGCAGGGACATAAATAAGATTAAGATATTCTCAAAATGGTAAAGATATATACCTATAACTTCAGAAAAATATAAAAATGACAGCTAAAGTGATAAACTTACACTTCCTCCTCCTCTTCTTCCCTGAAATAAAAATACAAAGAGTAAAATAAAAATAGAATTAAAAATAATTTTCATCGCGAAATATAATTTTCTCTATACAGGGCATACGGTAAGTACATTCTGAAAGAAAACTGCCTCATTCAAAATGTAAACGGTGAAAGGACAAACTTGCTCAAAAAGATTTGCTCAAAATATTTGCCTCTTCAAATCCATACATGCCCATTCAATCCATTGTACCCTCAACCAATTTTTTATAAAAATTAACGGTGTATTAAATTGAAAAATCAAACTGTTACAAAAACAAAAAAAAAACAAGGAAAAGCATGGAAACACAAGTGATGGCTTTGAAAATTTACTGTTGGAACGATGGAAATGTCACTGAAAGAACGTGAACGACCAAGGAGTGTATAGCGATGTGTCAAGTGTCGCCAAATGAACACAGAGGGACGCAGGCAAAGCAACAGGCATCAGAAAAGGAAGACACAACAGAAATATAAAAATATGAGAGAAATTAGAAAGGACAAGATACATGGGAAAGGACATTGAAGGAGTAGCAAGGGTGTGGAAAAGGGGTCGGAAAAGGGGAAAGAGAAAGAGGGAAAGTAAAAACATCAGAGATGAAAAACGAAGCAAAAATGAGAGAAGACAGAATTCGTAACTCACGAGTAGACTTCTTCGTCGTCAGACATGATCGATCTCCTGGTCCGTCAGCTGCGAATGGATGAACAAAAAAGTCAGATTACGACAGAAAACTTCAATTTCAAAAACAATTCACCTTAAACATTAATAAAAATAAAAATGGGATTAAAGACGGCACATTCTTAAAAGGCGGCACATTCTGAGAGAAATCCAAACGCGTGTCGATCCAGGATCCATTTACTTTAGCAAAAGTCGGCACATTCTTAGAGAAATCCAAATGCGTGTCGATATAGGATCCATTTAATTTAGCAAAAGTCGGCACATTCTGAAAGAAATCCAAACGCGTGTCGATCCAGGATCCATTTACTTTAGCAAAAGTCGGCACATTCTGAGAGAAATCCAAACGCGTGTCGATATAGGATCCATTTAATTTAGCAAAAGGCCGCACATTCTGAGAGAAATCCAAACGCGATACAGGATCCATTTATTTTAGCAAAAGACGGCACATTCTGGGAGAAATCCAAACGCGTGTCGACTGAGGATCCATTTAATTCAGCAAAAGGCGGCACATTCTGAGAGAACAAGATCAAAGAAGTCCATCAAGCATTCATTCTTTTCGTGATAAGCTGCACAATTTAACCAAATAAATCCAAAACTTACAAAAATCAGAAGTCGAACAAAACCCTCTTCAGTAGATTTTCGCCAGAAGCAAGATCCAATTCTGATTGCGAATGGGCGCAGATTTCGAAGCAACAGAGAACAATTGCGCTTGGAGAATTTTTTTGCGGTGTTCCAGATAGGGGAGTGGAAGGAGAAGGGAGATCTGATGACAGGGGAGAGGAGAGGAGCTGGAGAGCTAATGGTGAGGATAGGAGGAAAGAGCACAATGGGAGATGCAAGAGAGGGGGAGATAGGATGAGATTGAATGATGATGAGAAAAGTAGCCGCGGACAAAAATAGATCACGCCATGATCGGCCGCAGCATCTCCCCACCGACTGGTCTGCAAAACTCCTGGGTTGGCGTGGAGAAGTGTCTAAACTCCACAGAGAAAAGTCGTTTTGAGCTCTGTGAGATCTCGGTTGTCTGCAGCGATGAGAAAGAAAACTGGAACAAGTTGTTCCAAATTCCACAGACACGTAAGACAAGAAGCCCCTCTCTGTCATGCGGTCCCTGTTCCTGCGGATCAATATGTGCCAATATGTGCTGCCATGGTCCTTTGTTCCCGCTTCACTTCTGCATAACTTTTGGCCGGTGTGGGCCAGGCGAAGAAACGTTCATGGGAGCATCGTTCTGAATTGCTTTTGCCAAAACAACTCAAGCTCAGCTCTAAATTCAACACAAACTTCTCAAATCATGATCACAGGCATCAAACGATTGCGACGTAAACTGCCGACATTGAACTGAACGAGTTGTCACCATTTCTCTCTGATATACTTAAAGCTAACTAAACCTAATCAAACCTGACCTAACCCAAGCCAACTAAACCGACCTGACCTATACTATCCTAACCGGTATTTCCCTACCTGCATCGTCCTCATCTTCCTATCCTATTTTGGCTACTTGAGGGTGTGTGAAAACTCGTCCAGTTCAGCTTTTTTCAGCGGCAGGTATTCCGAACTGCAACCTAAACTTGTGATTTCGTTTGGGCATATTTGACAAGTCCTATAATCCATGTGCCCATTAGGTTCCTGCATGGAAATCTGTCATATTGTTATTTACATGCCGCTCAATCTTGACCAGCATGGAGGTCCACGGGTCCAGCCCTTGCGAGGAGATCAGCCTGAACAGCACTCACTGATCGATCAGTCTTTTGTCAGACATTTCATTTGGAAAGTCACTTTTGTTGTGTCTCAGTCTGAATGAAGCAGAGGATTTGACCAGCAGACGCTTTCTTTCTCCATTGGAGTCCACAGTCATGTCCTCGCCATTGAACTATCTTCAGATGGAAGCACAACTCCGTAACTCTTCTGTTGTCCAAAAGCGTAGCAGGGGTGTTCGGATCATTCTTGCGCAAAAGCGCGCAAAGCACGTTTCTTCCAGACTCATTGGTGAGCCATTTCCAAACGTTAGAAGTAGAAATTTTCCAAAATTGAAGAGAAAATATGGCTGGTTTCCATGGTTTCATTTCTTTTTTATCCGATGTCGCTCAACAGAGTTATTGAATATCAAATCTGGATCTTTTTATATTGGAACAATGTCGGAATCCGGCATCGTAGAAAGTTTTAGAAAGCGGCATAGGCAAGAATGTGAATGCATCTTCTTTTGTTCGGATGCCAAAAAATCCTTTCGCAGCTTGATCAGTTGCGAAAATACCTCGATTTTCACAAAAGCTTCACAAATTTTCACAAAAGATTTTCACAAATTTTTCCGTCTGATCCCAGGCAAAAGCGGCTAAGATATCCTTTTTTGCCAGTCTGCTGACGGTCACATGACCTCCGGACCTGCAACGTCTTTCATGCAAAGATGGTTCTCCAATTATATGACTCATTGGTCATCACCCACGATGCATGATGAAGCAACGAAACACAGCTGGAGTGCTCTTCTTCCAGTGCAACTGAAACGTTGCGATGGAATCATTTGCCCTCTCCAGAGAATCCTTTTCAGCTTCTTCCGCATTCACATCGCCCCCCCCCATATTTCCCCAAGCAGTATTCTCTACACCCACCTCTCCATGCCTTCATTCTCTCTCTCTTTCCCCTTCCCTCTCTCTCCCTCTCGCAGAAGATAGAAAGTTCCCTCCAGCACCTAAGTCCTCTCTCGGATCCCAGAATAAATATCTAGCGCTTGCTTTTTTTGGTCAGGAAACAAGAGCAGGCCTACTCGATGTTCTTGGATCATTCTCATCACTCAGCTGGCATCAATTCTCTCCCCAGAGTTGCCAGTCACCTCATGCTCCCGCGCAGGAGCGGTTTCCCTAGTCATCTTTCGCCCGCTCTCTCTCTCGCTCCTTTCACCCGCAGCAGCTCTCTCTCTCTCTCTCTCTGTCTTTGTCTTTTTCACCAATTTCATGCAGCCTGATTCCAGATCTTCTCCCGTTGGTGTCTCTCCCATCCTGTGTCTCTGCCTCGGAATCCACTCTCGCACTGTTTGTGCCTGCTTCTCCCTCTTCTCTCCGCAAAAAGTATTTTGGCAGAGACATTTTTTTGATTTGGGGTGTAAGTGTTGGTTGAATCAGGGGGATCCAACTCCTAGATTCTCTTGCGGATGGGGAATTTGGGAACTTTTCTTGCTTTTGCCAAAACTACGGGAGAAAGACGAAGAAAGGCGGGATAAAGACGAAGAAAGGCGGGAGAAAGACGATATTTCAATGACGAACACTACAACCCCTTCTGAGACTTGTAAAATTCTTGCCCGGCAATGTTTTTCTGGACGCCCAACCATTGAGATTCGCTTTTTGATTTTTAGCTGCAGAAGAATAATATGTGATGTGGGAGATATAAAGATTGTCTCGCTTTCATCCAGGACAAGATGAAAGATGACGCAGATGACCGAGTGTTACGTGACGATTGTTCTTTTTTCTTCTCATGAGCATTTGGGATTTTATTGCTCCAATAACGTCACACCACCCAAACCCAAACCGGTCTGCCGAGTTCAAAAGATGGCAGTCGTCAAATCTCTGGAAGGCCGCCATCCTTCCACATCTTGGAGCAGGACAATTTGCAGAGAGCTAAAATTTAAAACTGGCCAGTCAACTTGAAAACGAAAATAAATTTCATTATTATATGGTTACCTGTCAATGAATTTTCTTGCTGAGGTACCCATGTGCAGTGTCTTTATCACAAAACTCGGGGTGACGTTGTCAAGCACACTGAACTATGGAGTTAGCGCTTGACGCTGTTGCCAATAAGAGGATAATTCTGCTATTGGTGCAATCCGCCAAAACTTGACTGATGCATTTAAAACAATGAAGAAAATGGTTTTACAACGTCAATTGTCCCAATTCTTGAAAGCGCTTGCTGCGCCTGGGATCCCTTCCTGGCATGCCATAATGCGTTTGAAAGAGTTCAGAAAAGTACAGCACGATTCATCATGAATGACAATGGATTCACCTCCAGTGCAACGGCCATGCTCCTGAGTTGGATCTTCAGTCGAGCGTCAACTTGGTCTCCAACGAGCACGCTCCGGGGATCGGGGGATCGAGGTGTACAGATGGAACGAGAACTTTTGCAATTTTAGAGTTTATCTTGGATACAAAAGTAAAATTGTGGTTTTTCTAAAAATTCGAGAAAAATCAACATTTTTACCCAGCGAGAGAAATGCGCGGTTGTTCCATTCTGCCCCCTGCTTGATACGCCTCTGATGTCAGGTATACATACGGGTTTCCCATAAGTCACTTGACAATCCCATAAAAATGCATTGCAGTTTTGAAGCAACTCCGGAGTCTTGGAGGGAGTTTGTTCCAACTCGAATGGATAACACCTGCAGCAGGCAGCCTGCCTGATCTGAACCTGAAATCTGATGAAATAGCCCCACAAGAGAAGATTGAAAACTAGCAAACAGCAGAGGTTGTCAAGTGACTTTTGGGAAACCCTGTATAGATGTTTGCAAAGGCGAAGTTTCAAAACAGTTTCAGATCCCGCACAATGAAAGCTATAGCAGGTCTATCAGCACAAAAGAACGGCAAACATCGGGCCAATAATTAAGCTGCTAATATAAATAGTGCCTGATTCGGAAGGACCGATTACCCTTGCGTTTGGAGCTGACAAAGTGACCTTGAAAATGTGCAGCACGCTTCCGAAGAGAGCACATATACGTATCTATGGCAAAAGGGTGTGCAAAAAACGATTTTCACATCTTTGAGTACTTCCAAGCAAAAAGGCGAGAAAATTGGGAATATTTTGGTCCGTTGGCCGACGGGAACACTCCCCAAAGGAAAAATAAAACGGAAAAAAATAAACAGTGCAGAATTTGACGTCTCAAATATGGAAACACACAAAAATTCCCAGTGTAAAAATGGCGCAAAAGCCACAAAAATCCGGCATTGCGGACCATGCTCACTTATGCAGTTGTGCTGTCTCCATGCGTTCATTTCGATGGTTTATAGGTTTCAAACGGGTGCGCGGTCTAACATCTAATTTTCGGAAGGTCTAAAAATTCCGCGGAAAGTAGTACCAGACGAAAATCAATTTTCGGATAGGTTAGGTTTTGGTTGGGTTAGGGTAGGTTAGGATGGGCTGGGATGGGCCAGGTTAGGTTAGGTTAGGTCAGGTTAGGTCAGGTTAGATTTGGTTAATTTTGGTTAGCGTATCAATTCGGGCCTCATAACACTTTTTAGACCTTCCGAAAATTTGACGTTATTCCGACAACCCGTTTCAAACCATGGTTTTGCGACTTCTTGCAAAGTTACCCATGCATTTTTTGTGTTGTCATTTGTGGCGCTAAATCGGGACATGCAGTCTCCAATAATGCTTTCGTTATGACGTGTCGACTACGTCACCAGCTGTTTGTAGAACCAAGAAATGCAGGGACGCCCAAAAGCCTTTGGCCATAGGAAAAATGTAAATTTGCTATTTTTATCATATTTTTGTGAACTAGGGCCTAATACTTTTCCTAGCTCTTAACATGGATGTCAAGACGCTAACGGGAAATTTTAGCGCCGAATAAAGTTGTGACATCCGTGGTTGGAGCCAAAAAAAGTCACAAATCACAAAATACGATAAAAATAGCAAATTTAATTTTTTGTTATGGCCAAACACTTTGGTCATCCCACAATGTGCACATGTTGTTCCAATTAAAGTGCTGAGAGACGTGGCTAGAGCTAGAAAGAGTTTCTAATCACAAATTATGGTAAACCAGCAAAGTTTCGTTTTTCCTATGGCCAAAGACTTTTGGGCTAACCTGTATATTCGTCCGTCTCCGAAGGCCTCGTGGAGAGAGATGTTGGTGTTGTTGGTAAAGTGTTCGCGCCATACCCATTGTCAAACAACCATTTTGCAGACTGAAAAAGCTAAATTCCAAAATGAAGTGAAAAGAATGAAAGAGGAGCATAATCGATGCATCAGAGGGCTCGCCTGTCTGAACAATTCTGACAATTATTTGGCTTTCTGCCATGCACACAATTCAGTGTTGGATTTGGCACTCTGAAACGTGCATCCAAATTGGAAATAAAAACATTTCTTGTTGGAACAGAGCACTGTTTTGCTGCAACTGTGTTGAAGTCAACGGTGCGGTTTTTCATTCCAAGTGGGATTTGCGGGAAAAGGTGATTTCCAAATTTTCGTCATTTTTTTTAACGAAAAACAGCCTCTAATAAAACTTTGACCCTCATCAACAACACTTACCAAAAACCGAACGTGCAATTCCTTTTCGATAACATTCAATTTAACGGACAATTCTTGTTGTTAAAACATGACAGCATGCCAAACACACAGAGGCTGAGGTTTCGTCAACGGCAGCAGTGGCTGGACTCATCAGTTGATGACCACTGCTACCTCATCAATACCTCATCAATATCAAAATCTCCTTCTTTCTTCTTTTTCTTTTCCATCTACATCAACAGCCTTGCTATGGGCTAAATGACAGTAATGCCGAACACACAGAGGCTCAGGTTTCGTACACGGCAGCAGTGGCTGGACTCATCAGTTGATGACCACTGCTACCTCATCAATACCTCATCAATATCAAAATCTCCTTCTTTCTTCTTTTGCTTTTCCATCTACATCAACAGCCTTTGCTGTGGGCAAAAGAGCAGCCGACCTGTTGGTTGGGTTGCAGCTGTGTTTCAAGTGAGAGGCATTCTCTCCGTGTCGCTGCAGACCCGTGGAATGTTGTTAAGTTCTTTGTGTAAATTGTTGTGGCTGGGGTACTGATGAGGTGGCAGTGGTCATCAACTGATGAGTCCAGCCACTGCTGCCGTGGACGAAACCTCAGCCTCTGTGTGTTCGGCATGCTGTCATAACATCAGCCTGCGGCGGAAGTCCGCTTTTCAAACTTCTTTCTTCTTTTTTTTTATATTTCTTCGTCCTCATTTTCTTCTCCTTCTTTCTTCTCTTGTTTTTCCATCGACATTGTTAAAACACTTGGTTGAACGGCCAACTCCTAAAATAGGTTCTCCCGGGACCCAAAGACGGTCCCTGAATAAGCGGCCCACTGACGTCACGGTAAATCATGTTGACGACAAAATTGAAGCCCGTTCACTGTCCGACGTACTTACAGGCGAATTTCTAAATTCCAAACAAATCGCCAGAATTTCGACCGATCAGGTGCGTCGCAAACAAAAACCATGATTTAGGACATCTGGAGCGAATCTAATCTAACCATACCCAACCTAATCTAACCTTACCCCTGCAGGTGTCAACTTGTGTGTGTGGTGTCAAACTACTGCCCCTGGTGTCAAAAAAGTCAACAGTATTTTTCACAAGATTTTTTCCAAAAATGACTTTCACAGGATTCGAACCAAACCACGCCTCTGACCTCCGCATTCACAGCCGGACGCCATGACCACTCGGCCACACAGGCCGCTGCCGGAAAGTGCTTCAGGAGTCCGTGTTCATGAAACTGTCTTTTTAATTGCGTCATTAAAACTGCGGTCGAATGTGATTGGTCGAAATTCTGGCGATTTGTTTGGAATTTAGAAACAAGCTACTTACAGGCGACGCTATGCTTCATTTTGTTTCAGACGACGGTTAAATCCAAGCAGACCTTCGAAGTGAATTTTCAACTCTCATTTGACGTTTGAGGGATTCGCCAGAACCATATTCAGCAGGTTTTCGTCAGCGATGTTCTTCAAGCGCTCCTCAAGTGCAATGCTGATGTCACTGATGTCTGCAGTGCTTCTGTCGATGACGACGTGGGTGGTCGAGGTCGACGCAGATCTGAACCTTACCAACGACAATCCGGAAGGCTACAAGTGTCTGGATAAGAGTCGATGGACAGCGAGTACACTCAACGGCAAAAATGAATGTACCAACGACACGCAGTGTCGTGGTTTCATCAGCCTCGCCAACATCTGTTGCGAGACGGCCGAAGGATTTTCGATCTGCATCAATCCGACATACTTCGACATAAACGTCAACGTGGGTGATACTACTAATACGACCAACAGCACCAATTCAACAGCGACAAACAGCACAAACTCAACAGAAACGCAACCTCATGCGGAGTCAGCAATCGATAACAAGAGTTAAACCAACAATTACAATTGACGAAATTTATACAGGGTTGCCCAAAAGTCTTTGGCCAAAAGTCTTTGGCAAATTTACAAATGTAAATTTGCTGTTTTTGTCAAATTTTGTGATCTGAAACCTTTTCTTGCTCTTATCACGGATGTCAAAACTCAATCGGAACAACATATGCGCATTCAGGGATGCCCAAAGTCTTTGGCCACATCAAAAAATTAAATGATCTGTTTTTATGATATTTTGTTATTCGTGACTTTTTCTAGCTCCCACCACGGATATCACATCTTTATTCGATGCTAAAATTTCCGATTGAAGTCTTGACATCCGTGATTAGAGCTGAAACAAGTTTC
The DNA here is from genome assembly GCA_030068105.1 of Sinentomon sp. SZTP_YWyxl. Lineage (NCBI taxonomy): Eukaryota > Metazoa > Arthropoda > Protura > Sinentomata > Sinentomidae > Sinentomon > Sinentomon sp. SZTP_YWyxl. The sequence goes on along the minus strand of JASGXE010014068.1, from coordinate 821 downwards.
AGAACACAAATTATGATAAAAACAACAAATTTACGTTTTCCCTATAGCCAAAGACTTTTGGGCTACCCTGTATAGATTTGCGGTTAAATTATTTCTTACGGGCGTTTGGTTTTTTACTCGCTTGTTCAGGGTGTCCCGTAAATCAACCACCGAAATATCCGAATGGATTCCCCAGGACCATACAAATCGAACTTAATCAGTGGAAAAAAGTCATCCGACCCCCATTACTAAGTAATGCCCCCCGAAGTCCCCCAAAATGGACCCTTTTGGGGCACTAATATAGGGGAGGTAAAATTTCCCCATAGAACCATCAAATTTTCAGGATGAGTTCTACGGAGCAAGCGAAACATTAAAATGTTCAGTGCCAAAATAGACTACGACCCACCACTTCCACGCAGTGTCCCCCCCCAAAAATCCAAAAAACCCAAATTGTGGTGGTCTTGGTCCAACTGATGAAGAGAGCAGGTTTCCGTAGAAATACAATTTTGGCAGATAGATTCTACAGACTAACCTGAACAAAAAATGTTCGTTTGAAAAATGTGCTCCGACTCCCCACACCCAATATAGCTGCCCAAAAGCCGGTGAAAAATGCCACTTTTTCATGGCCAGTGGGTTGCCATGGCAACCGTTAGAACCCTCCGAGAAATAGATCCGTTTTTCACGATTTTTGGGCGGCTATTGCGTGGAAATGGGGGGGCGGAGCACATTGTTTCGGTGAACATTTTTTGTTAGGGTTATTCCGTGGAACCTGTCTCCGAAAAACTGAATTTTTATACGGTAACCCACTTTCTTCCTTTCTCAGTTAAACCAAGACCACCACA
>JASGXE010014067.1:0-26578 GCA_030068105.1 Sinentomon sp. SZTP_YWyxl | reverse complement strand
ATGACTCACTTTTTTGCTCCATCCATCCTGGTTCTACTATGAAAGTTTACCTCCCCCATGATTACCCCAAATGGGTCCATTTTTTGGGGACTTTGAGGGGTTATTACATGGAAATGGGGGCCCGGAGCAAAATTTTTTACTGATTAATTTCGATTTGTTTTGCGGTCAGGAACATCTACAAGAATTTTGGCGAAATGTTTTCGGGACACCCTGTATAGCCGCACGGTTTTTACAATGCCCTTTTTCTTTTCTGACAAAGAGAGAGGCCAGCAGCAAAACCCGAATCTACCCCTGCCAACCCTACCTTTGTTCATCAAGGCAGTAGAAAAAAACTGGGCCGGGACATTTCCAAACAGTTTTGAAACATTTTGAAAGCCAATATACCAAAAAGTCACCTTAGACCAAAAAGATTTCTTCTTTCTCATTCACTGAGTTTGTCAGTTTACAACTGTTTGTGCCTCTTATTGAAATGGTCAAAAATATATAAAAAAAAAAAAAAAAAAAAACAATGGTTCAGCCTAAAATTATCGTAATGTTCTTTGATTCACCTTACTTCGATGCCAGGGCATCAAAATAACCCAGAAGGTTCATGTCCATGATAGGCCCAAAACGTTTTGGACGCCCTCAGCATATGCAAAGGCGAGAAAATTTGTTTGTTTAGAAAACCACGAGACGCAAAGGTATGTTCGCCGTTCATAGTGACAGTGTGGTATTATATCGGAATTTTTGCGAAAATAGACTTTAGTATTAGTAACGTTTGATAATAAAAACCCTAATTGGACTCTTTTCTCAATGTTATTATCCGTTATTATTCAGTTGGCCCGAAGCAGATATTGTTGCAGAATATGCGGTAATTATGACATGTAATTGCTATCCGTTCCTGGCCTTTTATCCATAATTTCACGGAACACAATGCAAATTAATGGTAATTACTCGCCATTTCAAATTCTCATTTATAATGAGAAATACTGGAGCCAACTGACTGCTTTCTCGTCTTTTTCTCGAAATATTCCGAATTATTCTCGAATTATTGAATTATATCTCGTTGGTCAGAGCCCTAAAATATGGGTGCTAACATTTGTTCGTGTATAGCGGTGGCGCAATTAATGCACTCATACATGTAAAAAATTGTGAGCGTTCGGATTTTGGGACATACTTTATGCTGCAGCTATTAAGGACCCTCTTTTGAAACCGAGGTCAAAATCTAGACACCTCTAGAACGCTTTGTTGAAATCTGGCTCTTTAATTTCTACCGCCTGCATAAGAATGAAAAGAAAAAGTTTAGGAGGCAACAGTTAAATGGGAAAAACAAATGTGAGGGTACATTAATTCCGCCGCTACTCTACACTGGAAACGCAAATGAGAGAGAAAAGTGGGCAGAATTTAAATGTTGCTTAGCGAACGTTCATTGGTCATTGATCAAAATTCCACATCAATTTCCTCACGGACAATTCCCATGAGGAGGTATTATAGCCGTCAAGGTAATCACCTGCGACACGAATTTCTTTTTTTTTGCGAAAAATTGGAGAAATTGGAAGACGAAAAACTCCAACAAATTGGAACTCGTGACCAGAGGGAATACAATCAGAAGAAGCTGGGAATCCCGATATCACTCAGATGCAAGCGTGATGCCCAGTTTTTCCAACGAGGATCAAGTCTCCACTGAAACCGGGATCATTTGAACTCGTTCGTCATTTGAGCGGGATTACGGACAATAAAATTTTCTCGTTCTCTTTGGAAGTAATGCGCTCGCGTTCATTCTGCAAAACACTAAAGCTGCACAGAAAATACAGACCAAAAAGTACAACTTCGAAGGACTATGGAATTTTTATAAAGTGGTAATCCTGTTGTACCAGGGAACATCGAATCAGGCGACGCCACATTTCCTTGCTGTTTCGCGCGAAGATGGAGCTGCAGAAAGTCGAGAAGCTCTAGTTAGCTGCAGGATAATAATTTAAACAGGTCAATAAGATATCGTTGGACATATCGCACGAGATGTAAGACTAGCTGCTGGAGTGCGGCATCGTGGAGTAAAAATCTTATGCAATGCGCTTCCTGCGCTAAAGCCGAGTGTTCAAACTGTCAGGCTGGAATTATGCACGGTTATTGAGCTGATCTCCTCAAGGAGATCAGCTCAATTCAGCTCAATCCATGCACGAAGCTGCTTGACTGACCCAGTGGAACTGATTGCTTGCTATGGTCATTATATAAATCACCTTTGCATAAGCCAACCTGGAACGAGCAACACTAAACTTGATCTGGGATCAAATTTAGACCGGTATGACACCCGACTAGCAATTCATCGTCGGACAAAAAACTTATACTGAAAGAACCAAACTTTTTTTGTCAAAGAATCAGTTTTTCCATCTTGGAAAAATAACTCCTTGGTAAACGACGAGAGTTGTTTCTTGGTCGTGGAAAAAGGGGGTCACCAGCCGGTCTCAGACGTCGACATCTCCGGTCGACCTGATGTGAAGAGATGTTCCTTCTTGGTTTGAAAATTTGCTAGATTAAAGTGTGATCACTTGATCTACTAAAGGGATTGGAGATCAGACGCAACTGCGGATGTTCATTATTTCTTGACGAAATAGTTGACGAAGGACGAAGGACAAAGGACAAAGAACGACGGACGACGGACGAAGGACGAAGGACGAAGGACGACGGACGAAGGACGATGTACGATGGACGATGGACGAAGGACGAGGAACGAAGGACGAAGGACGAAGGACGAAGGACGAAGGACGAAGGACGAAGGACGAAGGACGAAGGACGAAGGACGAAGGACGAAGGACGAAGGAGCAAGGACCAAGGACCAAGGACCAAGGACCAAGGACCAAGGACCAAGGACCAAGGACCAAGGACCAAGGACCAAGGACCAAGGACCAAGGACCAAGGACCAAGGACCAAGGACCAAGGACCAAGGACCAAGGACCAAGGACCAAGGACCAAGGACCAAGGACCAAGGACCAAGGACCAAGGACCAAGAAACAAGGACCGAGGACCGAGGACCGAGGGCCGAGGACCGAGGATCGAGGACCGAGGATCGAGGACCGAGGATCGAGGACCGAGGACCGAGGACCGAGGACCGAGTACCGAGGACCGAGGGCCGAGGACCGAGAATCGAGGACCGAGTACCGAGTACCGAGGACCGAGGACCGAGGACCGAGGACCGAGGACCGAGGACCGAGGACCGAGGACCGAGGACCGAGGACCGAGGACCGAGGACCGAGGACCGAGGACCAAGGACCAAGGACCAAGGACCAAGGACCAAGGACCAGGACCAAGGACCAAGGACAAAGGACCAAGGACCAAGGACCAAAGATCAGGGACCAAGGACCAAGGACCAAGGACCAAGGACCAAGGACCAAGGACCAAGGACCAAGGACCAAGGACCAAGGACCAAGGACCAAGGACCAAGGACCAAGGACCAAGGACCAAGGACCAAGGACCAAGGACCAAGGACCAAGGACCAAGGACCAAGGACCAAGGACCAAGGACCAAGGACCAAGGACCAAGGACCAAGGACCAAGGAACCAAGGACCAAGGACCAAGGACCAAGAACCAAGGACCAAGGACCAAGGACAAAGGACCAAGGACCAAGGACCAAGGACCAAGGACCAAGGACCAAGGACCAAGGACCAAGGACCAAGGACCAAGGACCAAGGACCAAGGACCAAGGACCAAGGACCAAGGACCAAGGACCAAGGACCAAGGACCAAGGACCAAGGACCAAGGACCAAGGACCAAGGACCAAGGACCAAGGACCAAGGACCAAGGACCAAGGACCAAGGACCAAGGACCAAGGACCAAGGACCAAGGACCAAGGACCAAGGACCAAGGACCAAGGACCAAGGACCAAGGACCAAGGACCAAGGACCAAGGACCAAGGGCCAAGGACCAAGGACCAAGGGCCAAGGGCCAAGGACCAAGGACCAAGGACCAAGGACCAAGGACCAAGGACCAAGGACCAAGGACCAACGACCAACGACCAACGACCAACGACCAACGACCAACGACCAACGACCAACGACCAACGACCAACGACCAACGACCAACGACCAACGACCAACGACCAACGACCAAGGACCAAGGACCAAGGACCAAGGACCAAGGACCAAGAACAACGGGCCAAGGACCAAGGACCAAGAACCAAGGACCAAGGACCAAGAACCAAGGACCAAGGACCAAGGACGAAGGATGAAGGACGAAGGACGAAATTGTAAGGCAGAGAAGCCGCGTTTCTATCAGCGTTCTCCTCATCATGATGGGCCGACGTTCACATCTCCCTTCGACCCATTCAGGATGCTGACCATGATTTTATTTTTGGACGCGTGTGTCTTCATTTCCTACGATGCAAAACGAGACATGTTGAATGTTTTCTCAACATCTTCGATCGCATATTTCGTTGTGAGAACGACGCTCTATAGTGTCGGGAGCTTGGTCACCATCTGGCCCGCTCGAACCGCATGGTATGTGTCCTCCGTGAGAAGCTTTCTGGAGCAAACCAGTCGATTTTTATTCATGCTCAATTTCCTGGTCGACGTACTCCTACAGCTCCACCTTCCGCTGGGATTCCTAGCTAATATAAGATTTCAGAGATCCCTGGTCAGGTTCGACTCAGCAGTTTTACAGGATTTCAATAAAAGGCAGACATTAAAGTTCATTTGCAGATGTCACTTGATGTGGATCGCCTCTTATTTTATCTGTGCAAGCCCGTCAATCGCCTACGAACTTGCCCGTCCATCGCAGCATCGCCTGAATACCTATGTAATCTCTGCTTTCATAAATGCAGCTCATCAATTCTTAGTTTTGCTCTACATTTATGGACTGTCTGCTTTGAACGCTCGGATTTCGGAGTTGACAATACGTGGGATTGCGCTTGGAAAAGCTGAAAACGCTATTGAGCCCCTCATGACCACCTCTCATGGCAACCGAGAGTGGAGATCTCATGCGACAACAGCTCAGACAGAACTTCATCTTGCTTGCCAGCAACTTCTGACCAGTTTGAGCACCGGGTTTCTGCTAAACTTATTGATGATTCTGATAAATGTTCTGAAGACCATGATGGGTCTGATAAACAGGATGAAAATGGTGCAATCGGGTGATATACCCGTATCAGCAGTAGCAGACGGTGTCAACATCAGCGAAGTGGTTTGTTTCGCTTTACTGATGGGAGTAATTTGCGAGACTGGAGAGCAATTGAAAAATTCAGAGAAGACATTCTTGAGAAGCAATATGGTGAGTTTTATTAGCTTGATTAGAATGCTACACATGCTACAAGTTAATGAGTGCATGGAGCCTAACTCCCACTACCTACTGTATTTTCCAGCTGGTTTTCTGCGCATCAAATTTTCACACAAATTTCAAATTTTCGCATAAATTTTCCCACATGTTAGCATCTCAAATGTTAGTCCATTGCCAAGGAAGGGAATGATGGATTTTTCCAAGCAATTCTGGGGATATTGCCGCAATCTCTAACAGAGTGATTTCCGTGGTTAAGTATTTCGTAGGAAGCGTGTGTATGATAATTAACGGATACTGCGAGACCGAAAAGACGGCTGACGAGGAAATCACCTGAGACACCCAGAAAATTATTCCAGGCTCGTTCCAAACAAGGTTAACACATCGAAGTCGTGCTAATGTCATCGGTCAGGTCGTGCTGCATGAAACTACATGGGCATGCACACGTTTGAGAAGTAGATCACAAAATATGGCGACAAAACTGACTGTGCTGACTGTGCTTCCAAGGCGGGTGCAGACTGTGCTGGGAGAGCGTCCACACTGGGGTAGGCCGGAGAAGTGGGACGGATTTCGCCTGCTTACAGAGGCCAATCGCTTTTCAATGCGCAGCGTTGCGCTGTGCAACTTCAAACGGCCGAGAATCCTCGGCTTCATGCTTTGTTCTTGATTTGAATTTTGGGCGGCCTAAGGGCTTTTTCTAGTTTTCCTTGTTGATCAGTTGCGAATTTCTCAGCAAATGATGAAAGTGCATATGATGCTTGCTGTCATGCATCTTTCCGCTGAACTTCGCGGGAGTTAGCATTGCAATATACAGGATAACACAGAATTAGATGCTCATAGGGCTGACTTTTCGCATGTGGGCATCCCTGCACACAGACGGTGCAACGCTTGAGATGTCCATGAATCATCACATTTCGCTCGTCAAATCACATCGGAAAAGCGAAAAATACCCGCAGCAGCTGAGGTGCTCAGTATTGGCCGTCAGCGGCTGATCCAGGCATCGCCATGGCAACGAGCCCAAGCCAGCGTGATTGGTCATTTTCTTGCTCGGTTTGCAACCAACCATACCTGCCAATTATGCTCGGATGCCCGGGCGAGTCTAGTTACCATGACAATGTGCAGAGTTGCAGGCCATTACAAGCCCTCCACTGCATGTTTGACAAGCAATAGTAATGCAACCACGTTCCTTCGTTGAAATGTCTTGCGACGCTCCTTTTTCAATGCCACAGTGGAAAACATCCAGCATCGACGACTGGTAATCTGCCTGCATGCAGGGAAGCCCACATACGAAAATACGGCCCTATGGGCAACTAATTCTGTGTTATCCTGTATGAACACCTGTATGGGATATTGCTGCCGATGTCGTGCATTACCAGCATAAAAATACATGAAAACGACAAACAGCGGGTGAAGCCAGAACTTCTCAGGAACCTTCCGGACGCAATATGCATTTTAACATTCTGTTTCAACTATACGAGTATTTTTTATTTTTTAGTTTTTTTCCGGTGGATTTACCATGCTGGTCGGTAAATCCACCGAAAAAAACTGCGCCGTTGTGGTGTATGATGGATAACGAGATCCGAAAACCAGATTCAATGAGCTTGACCATCACATTTTAATTTCGAGCAGAACGCAAGCATTCATGCAGTCGCAGTGGATTTTGAAATGAAGTCACAAAAAAACAAAACTGTCAGTCCTGTTTGGTCGCTTGTTTTTCTCATACCTCGAAACACAAAGAGACGGATTTCAGCATAGGCTTTTTTGGCCAGGACAGGTTAAGACAGGTACATCTGTCTGCCTGCATGCCAAAAACATTCTCCAAAAAAACTGTGGCTTTGTCCACTTCTGCCTCAATCAACTTCTGCATCAGTCCACTTTTACCTCAGTCCGTTCACCTGCTGGCTGGAGACCGCCTGATGTTTGAATTAAGTTAAACCATCTGCTTGGTGTCCGCCACATTGGGCCAAGAAGACATTGACGAATTGGGCTCGCCAAAGTGCAGTCATGGATTCGAATATATTCAGGTTCTAAAATGAAATCTTACTAGATCATCACAAAAAGTCAGGTTAACCCTTCTGCCGATCTTTTGCATCCTTTTGCCTAATTAGTTCTGCAAAGAAACAACCCTGGTGTTGAGAATATCTCAGCTACACTGGCGATATTTCTCGATCTTAACGAGGAAGTCATTCCTACCGGTGAGTGCGTGTATACTCTTTGTTCCATTTGAAGAAGAAAACTGAGAATGCTTCACACTCTTCCATTTAAATGCACCGAAAAACTTTAATTTCTATGCCGAGAATGACGTTTTCGACAGAGTTTTCATTGTTGAAAGAATTCTGAATTCACTCTGAGCACACTTGGGAGCATTCTTTGCTCATATCTTCAAGTGGAATGAGGAGTAAGATGCCTGCCAATCGGCCTTTTTTATAGCACATTTTTATCGCAAAAATGTATTTGCAGCTAGTTCGCGATGGTTTAAATCCACTTACTCTTTTCTTGAACAATACTGCCACAAGGGTTGACTGGTGACAGAATGACGAAAAAAATTCTGAGTCAAAAAATGAAAAGTGAAAACATCAATTGGCGCAGAAAACCAAGAAATGACACAAATTAATCATGATGAACGATCTGCTACGCAGAGCCCGAACACAAGTGGAGACGCGGGGGAAGACTATTTCAATCTCTGATAGTTTTGGATAAAAACGAAGAAAAAAAACAAGATATTGTTTCACAAATTGGCAAGCTGAGGGAGAGCCCATTGTCTGTTCAACGAGTACGTTGTAATGGCTTTTTTGGGGTAAAGTCATTGTAGATCTCGTGGCATGGAAAAATCCACTGATTTGACAAGTGATTTTGTCAAAGAAGAGCTTCAAACGATGCAATTTCCGCCATGATGCCCCAGGGAATTCAAATAAAGGCTCTTGAACAAATTGGTGTAGCTATCTGTCCACGCAAACGACCATATTCGTATACAGTGTTTCCCAAACGTCACTTGACAACCCCTGCTATTTGCTATTTTCAATCTTCTCTTTTGGGGCTATCTCCACAGATTTCAGGTTCAGATTTGGTAGGCTGCCTGCTGCAGGTGTTATCTATTTGATTTGGAACAAACTCCGCTCGAAGCGTCCAGAGTTGCTTCAAAACTTCAATGCACTTTTCTGGGATTGTCAAGTGACTTTTGGGAAACACTGTATGTTATCATGAGTAAGCTGGAGGTTGTCAAAGTCTAGAGGTGTCAAGTGGCTTGGTCGAATATGTGAGGACAGGCCCTCTGAAATGTCATTGATATTAGACCAGAAAAAGAAGCGGACACAAAACGCTTCCTTGTAGGACACCAGTAAAATCGGGGGAATCGTATAGTAAAAATTCGTTCAAGACGGAAACTACTTGCGCACGCTTGTGTTACAAGCTAACTAGAATTCTCAGGATGAAAGTGGAAACCCTAAACTCCTCGTATTTTTTCAGCAACTTGCAACTTGTCATGGGGGACTGAATCGAAAGCACTTATCCCACGAAGCAAGCATGGGTTGGAAGCCCACATATCTCTTATATTCTTGGCAATGTCGTCAAAACTAAAAGAAGGATTTGCGTTTCACAAGACATATTTCTCTGGAATCCAAATTGGTTTGTGTGGAGGGAACAGTTATCGGCGAGAAAATTGCGAATAACAATATAGAAAGTGTCTGTTCGAACAGTTTTGATCAGATATACAGTTCTAGGAAGGCACATCTTTCTTTTTTGAATGGAATAAGGATAGCGTTTTTCCAATTAGATGGAAACTCTCCAAGCTTGAGAACATATGAAAAAGGAAGATAAGCAGAGATGGGGAGAGCTCCTTGAGCACTCGACCGGGCAAGCCGTCCGGGCCCAAAGCCCACTTCGGGTCGATTTTGCCAATGAGCTTTGCAAAACCTGCATGGATAAACGGGGCAAAAGGGAGTCGTTAAGGCGGTTGCCATTGCGCCAACAATCGAATCAGACAAACAAGAAGTTAGATTTGCTGTAGGAATACCGTTTGCAGCGATCATTTCAAACGGCAACAATTTCGCGATGGCGAGAAACCAAATGACCATCGGCTCAAATTGGAGGTGGTATTCTATTGCATTCTTTCATGGACCTTTTGTGTCTACCTCCAAAATTTGCGACATCTGTTCTCCAAGGAACACTTGGCAATCGAATTGAAAAGAGCAGCGATTAGATATATACGGCATGGATTCCGGAAGGGAAAATCCTGTGAAACTCAGCTCACTGAATTGGTATTTGATATCGCCTCAAAATTTGAGTCAAGATCTCCCACCCATGCCGTATTTATCGACCTGGCAAAAGCTTTTGACAGCGTCGACCACGAACTCCTTCTTATTAAACTTCGGAGGCTCTCATTCCCGGCCACATTGCTAAAACTTATCCATTCTTACCTGTCAGCGCGACACGCAAACGTCATTGTCGATCGCACGTCCTCCTCTTCTGTCCTCAATCTTGCCTCAGGTGTCCCCCAAGGGAGTGCGCTAGGCCCCCTTCTTTTTCTTCTATTTGTCAATGATATTTTCGATATAATTAGTTGTAGCATAAGGCTCTATGCAGATGATATTGTGTTGTACACATGTGTCGAGGATGCCAGTGACGCTACGAACCTACAAGACAAATTAGACACTCTTCATCAATGGTGCAGCAACTCACGCATGGACATCAATGTGACAAAATGTGCGTTTTTACTCTTCCATCCCAGAAATCTGAAGAACCCGAATTCTGAAGCTAGAAATTTCTCATACAAGATGAATAACGAGGTTGTGCCAGCAGTACATGATTTCAAATATCTTGGAGTCAAGCTTCATGAACATTTAGACTGGTCTGAACAAGTCAACTTGTCTATAAACAAAGCCAGATCTGCTCTTGGGTTTTTACGCAGGAATCTCTCACACGGCAATACCAAATCGAAGCTTCTAGCATACAAGGCCACTGTCTTACCTCGCCTTGAGTATGCGTCTGTCGTGTGGGACCCTTTCCTTGTTTCTCATGCTGATGCACTTGAAAAAGTTCAACGATGCGCAGCCAGGTTTATTACTGGAAACTATGACCGCACAGCTAGTGTGACATCTATGTTGACTAATCTTGGGCTCACTCCTCTCAGAATTCGAAGGTGTGAGAAAAGACTGTCATTTTTTTGTGAAAATCTTAAAAGGGAAAGCCTTAATTCAGATACCTCAACATTTTTCTGAAAACTTTCAAAACAGAAGAATCATTCACGATTTTCAGTTTCGAATCGCCTAATAAATCAAATGTTTATCTAAATTCTTTCTTCCCGAACCCTTAAAGATTGGAACGCCCTACCAAAAGATTCCCATTACTACGTTCGTGCTGTCACTCGTGTACACTGGCACACCCGACACCTTAAATCTGATGTTGAATGATTACCTCCGCAAATATTTGTAAGCAAGAATTGTATATTCACACTCCTTCCATGTTTGTCGTGTCTTTTTCTGTCTCTTCGAGGTTCCTTAAGTGTTTTTTTTTTTATTGTAAATATCAACTTTTGACACATTTGCACTTTTGTTCAGCAAATAAAATCGAAATAAATAAATAAATAAATAAATAAAGATATGAACATTGCATGTGCGAAGACTGTTGTAATTTTCGCGATCAGCAGGATGACCAGTACGTTTCACTTTGGAATGAGCACGTCTTTTCAGATTGAGCAGCTAGTTTAAAGTTTACCGTTAGTTTACAGCTAGTTTTTTTGAGAAAATTTTGCTCTGAGTTGATCTTTTTAGCCGGGATAGAGCCATAATTGAACCGAGAGTATTTTTATGGTGGAGTTTTTTCATGGTGGCGTATTTTTTTATTTACCATACATATCTGCAACTGCAGGGTGCCTGTTGTATAAAGGGTGTCTGTAAAGAAAGAACCAACACAACTTTGGATCCTTTTTATGCCCGACTCGTTTGTCAGGGCAGTTCAGCTTTTTGTGCCTGATTGGAACAAAAATCTCCTGGGTTTTGTTGTTGGCCCATGCAGGTTTTCTGTGCTGTCGGCAAGTCGTCATGTTTCTTTTTGTTTTAAAGGCTACCTTTCTCTCCATAATGATATCACAGAATGCAAATAATATTTTTTGATCTGCATATTTTTCACGCTATACTATCCTCAATTTAGATTATATAGGAAATATTTTGGTCACTATGCTAGACCACTTACCATCTACAATGTTATTATACACATTTACTTTTATGGCATTATTTACGACAATCCTCACAACCAATCATGTTATCGATTCATAGCTCTCCGGAAAGCACGATATCAGAGAACCCAAATCATGTTATTGTGATCGGAACCTGCCATCTTTTATTATTCGGTGATAATAAATTATCATTCCAGATCATGCACGTCATCACATGCCATTTACTCGATGCTTTTGGATTCACGCATGAGGAATTGGATATTTCGGCGATACAAGGCAGTCGTTGATGGAGGCGCCCCGGAATTCATTCTAAAGGGCCAAACCGGTCTTAGCACGTGAGACGGAATTGACTTCTTGGAAGTTGAAGATGAAAAGTAGAAATAACCGTTAATGGATAAAGGAGTAGCATACCAGCATTGAACTATACTGTGTGGAAGAAGAACTTCACACCTGTTCGGTGCTAGGCCACCAACTCCATCTCAATTTTGGCAATGCCACCTGCCATTGTGACATTGCCAAAATTGAGAAGGTGCAGAGACGAGCAGGTCGCTTTATTACAGTAATCTACGAGCGGACTGCCAGTGTCACCAACTTACTAAAATCTCTTGGTCTGGTTTCCCCAGCGTCAAGACGCGCAGGGAACACAGAATTAAGCTTTTTTCTGAGATTGTTATGTCCTCTGTTAATTTTAATTACGCCTATTTTGTTAAGCCTAGCCAACTCAGAACGGATAATGGCCTTTCTTTTCATGCCCTAACATATAAGACAAATTTCTTATTCACATCTTTTTCCCGAAGACCATAAGCGATTGGAATAGTACCTATTCCTTCAGACTTCCAAAATTATCAAGAGTTCTGGTGTTAACAGGCGTCGCACGTGCACAGCATGTCTGTAGTTAGTTAATTTTGTCTTCTTGTATTTTTGTTATCTTTTATCGTGTTTTGTCAGAAGGTTTTAACCTTCTGACTCTGAATAATTTTATTCGTCGCCCTGCCACCATTGACCCCTCCTGGCAGCATTATTTGAAATAATGAATTAAAAAATAAACACAGCTCATCATGCGTTGTCGGCATGCGGCAGGCATAAAATCGTGTAAAACATGTTGCTTTCAGACCCCAGTGATCGTGAGCCAATTTCAGGATTTTCAAACTGTCGCACCCTCGGAATCCGGAGTCACCTAACTTTCGCGCACAAGCAGGATACCAGCAACATTCGACGTTCTTTTATTCTAATGGCAAAAACTGCTCTTCCTTGATTCCCCTCACCTGGGTTCATCGACCGTTTTCCCCATTGCAACGCTCCCTCAAGAACAAGAAAAGAGCCAATTCAACTGATGGATGTATCTTTGAAACAATATAAAATGACGAAAGGGAAGAAGCGTTGTGCATCGAAATTTTTTTCGCAATACAAGTATACACATTGAATTGGTTATTAAGTTGAACCTGCGAGGGCGAGTTGCAATGGAGAATACGGACGAACAGTTCTTTTCACAGCAGTCATTTCCTCAGCAAAAACAGAAGGCTTCTCCTACATCAATTTAATTTTTTATTTAATGCTTCTTCTCCAGAGCCAATGAAACCTCCTCTGAGCTTTACACAGTCAAGGGCACATAATTTTCACAAGAAATCTTAGAAATAAACGATAGCCCAGCCGAGAAAAGAAATCTGTTTATTTGTTAGTGTGTCCTTCGACTGACCACGCGTAGGGCATCCAAGCGGTCTCAATTGGGTTCGGTTCCTTTGTTTGACGTTGATTTTTTCGGAAAGATATTTACGATTTACGAAACACTCGACCAGAACAAGACCCAAACCATTGACAACTCCACTCCCAAAAAGTAAATACAAAGCTTGATAATTGTGCAGGGACAAGGGCTTCCGAATCATGGCATCATCAACTGAAGTGAGGGCAATGGTTGTATCGTTCCTGTAATTTGACAGATATCGTCTGCGTTCAAGTTCAAGTTTCCCACGTTCCACTCCGAACCAGTACTCAATCAATCCGCTACTCATCAGCCACAAAAGATGGCCCTGATATGCTTGGACAAATGGAGTGTCTTTGTGAAATGAGACTCCTGCCATTACTGATATTATTCGACCTGTTCCGATTCGTAGAGTTGGTCGACCATACGTGTCAGAGTGTTAAATCCTTTCTGGACTGCACATGAAATCACTCCCTGATATGCCAAATTAAACTGCCATTACTGATATTATTCGACCTGTTCCGATTCGTAGAGTTGGTCGACCATACGTGTCAGATAAGTTCATGCTTAGAATAATTTCCTCGGATGCAATCTGGAACGAGATGCACATGAAATTCGGGAGTTCCTGCGCCAGATAATGGCAATCGAAAAACGGGAGGAGCCTCATCCTTTTGTATGCTTCCCTGTAACTGCCATAAGGTGCCGCTTCAAACACCTCGTTCCTGCCTGTCCGAAATTGACATATTCAATTGTGTATCCTCTTTCGTCATGGGCACAGCTACTGCACCTTAAAGAGTCAATAGGCGCCTGTAGTGGCGGATTCAGCAACCTGGCAATCAGATTCCCGTTAAAGGACACAATGATGATCAATGCGAAGAACAGATAACAAACGCTCGTAAAGCCTGTTTTTGTGGCTATTTATTTATATTTATATTTATATATTTTAAGGCTTATTCTCTCGTAAGGCTTATTTTGGAGTATGCCTCCACGACTTGGGAACCGCACCTTTCCCTGCATGTTAATGCTTTAGAGCGTGTACAGCGGCAGGTTACTCGCTTTGTGTCCGGTTACTATAGGAGAATGAGCAGTGTTTCAGCTCATCTTGCCAAGCTCAGATGGGGACGCTTGGCTGACCGAAAAAAATTCTGCGCATTCGATCTTTTTTCAGAGTTCTCTGTGAATCTGGAACGTGGAAAGAGCTTTTACAGTATATCGCGTGCCCCACATTCTTAGGGCGTCATGATCATGCTTTTAAAGTGAGGCCTCTTTATTTCAAGAGGGATTTTGGCAGGTCATCCTTCCTTGGGCAGGCTATTGGAATACCCTCCCAGCCAAGATTCTTGAGCCCCCGATATCAGTGCCTATTCTTCCTTGCAGGCTTACAACGCTTTTGACGCTTTCATGATCTTCAAAATGAAGGAACGCTGTAGGGTTCCTTGCTGTCCTGACGGTATAGATCACTATTTTTTATGAACACGGATTGTTCAATATGGAATTATCACCTTTAACTGATTCTGGACATTGTTATTAAAAGTGAACTGTTGTTTCGAGTTTTGAAGTCTGAACAATTCTTGTATAATGCACCGTATGTATGATAACGGGAAATGCCCTCAAATACAATCATTAATTCATTCAAACAACTATTGCCTGAAATCCACCGGGAATACCTGAACCTATTCTCTGAAATTGCCATAAAACGCTGTGTATTGTGAGCCGCCTTGCGGTCCTGATGGTCTGTCTAACTATTTTAGTAGGCACATTATACCAACCGACCTTTGACACAATCCACAGAATTGTTGTCAACGCACTGGACGTCAGCGTCACCGCAAAATAACAAGCACAGCCACACATTGCGTCGAAATGATGAGAACATTGAATACCATCTATTGATAACTTGCGGAAGTCTGGTTAATGACCAGAGGGCTTATGTGATTCGGTATGGTAGTGTGTATAACGTTGATCAGTTCGTAAGTACTTGGTCCGCCGCGCGCAAGGCATCCACAGTCCCTTCTGTTAGCGCCAGTAATCCTCCAGTAACATTTTTACTTGTTCGATCTCGAAATCCCGGGTTGTTCGTGAACACAATCCCCAGCGTTGCATTCATTTTCTCGTGATAGCCTGGTGCATTTTGACAAGTGTTCCGTCTGCAACCCATGTGTCGTTTATTCCTCCTGTATGCTTGGGCCGAGGAGACTATTCCACCAAATTTGAGAACCCTTGATCCGAAGTTCCTTGCAAAATCGGGGAAGAGGTCGCCTTTGATAAGTGATCTCTTGGAATCGTCTCCTCTGACTGAACCGATTGGAATTGTCCTGGAATTGCCGTGTTTGTCATCCGAGAAAACCAATGAGTGCATTGCGGCAAGGGTCGTTGATAGTGACCCTCGCCCTGCTGGTGATTTTCTAGCGGCAACTTTGAACATCAAGTGCCTTACCTCGGGGTGCTCTAAAATGTGTAGGTGCGTGAATAAAGGACAAATATGGGAAAGCTGAATGTCAGAAAGTTATTCTGTGAATTTTGAGTTGAGAGTTAAAAGGAGAGAAAGATGGACCATTCTTACTAGAATTTTTGACTGAAAGGTGAGATTGATTAGCATGTTCGTTGATTTTTAAGATAAACCAATTGGAGTTTTGTGATAAAGATAAAAAACGTGAAAAGACGGCTCTCAAGTTTTGTTTGTCTGCATACAATTCGGTCTTATTCTTTGTTGTTGGATGGCCCGAGCATCCATGTTAAATGAACCGTGAGAGTTGTTAGCATTACACAATGGAAACAAAATACAGATCAGAAGTAGTGAGAGAAGAAAATCTATCATAATTCCAACATAAATATTTCCAAATAGACGAAAATTCAGCAAAAAAAAACAATAAATCGAATGAAATGTTGTGAAGTATGTAAAACCCCACACAAATCTACTGATATGACGGACACGTAGTTGGCCCACGCCAGCATGCCATTTTAAACACGCCTCTGGCAGTCCGAAGGCCACAATTGCCTAAAACGTGAGTAGTACCCGCGCGACACCATCAAAAACTCTGCGGATATTTCCACCCCTTCAATGATGATCAAACAGAAATGAAAACTGACTTGCATATTTGGCCAATTAAAGATTTGTGTATGGTAAGCTACGATAATAGAATTTCGGAGTGATACCCAGCGTGTATGCTGTCAAATCTCCCAGGCTGTCATGTCCTAGGTCCAATCCCGAAACAAGAAGGTCACAGTGTATGTTTGCTATGAGAGGTTGCGAAATTTCACGGCGGCAACGTTCCCGAATTTTGCAAAAAATCCTTTACCACCCACAAAACGGTGGATCCAACGTCATGACATCAAGAGCTTTTTAAAAGACAATTTTGATTGAGAATTATATGCTACTCGTGGTGTGGGTGAAGCGTGAAACAGATTGAACATTTCAGTCTGCATACCGACCATAAATCAAATCACCTTTCAAAACCAGGGTTTTGTACTTCAGCCCCGCATGAGGCCCAGCGCCAACACTTGTACGAATGTATACGCGTATTTACAAAAATTGCGTCAGAATTGGACCACATCGGGGACCTCTGATCTGATTGATATTTGAATGCGAAAATCCACACAACTAGATCAATCTGTGGACAGAACCCACACAACCAGAGAACAGGCGACAATTGCACATCCTCGTGTACCGCACCATGGTCGCGGTGCACCGCGACACCAGCTACCAGTTTTATCGTTCATCCTGCCACCTAGCAGCAATGTCTGTTTAAGTTTTCTCCAAGGTAGTAGAGAATATCTAATCTTTACCGGATATGAGAGAAGACACAAGGTTTGTTTAAAATTTCATCCTGCTGAAATGCTTTCTTAAGTGGAACTTCACAGAGATTCTGCGTGATAACTCGCACCTCATGCAAAGTGCGAGTGAAAGATAAAGCAGCTATTTACGCATTTGTCCGTGGGCATTAACAAAACTTATGCGTGTGTGATGAACCAAGTTCAAAATGTTTTGTTAGTATAACGTTTGATAGCTAACTGGGCACGCGTGCGGCACCCAACCAAAATCAAATGGGTACGCTTCTTGCTGGTGATGTTTATTTCCTGGACTTGATTTTCTCGACACGAAAAAAACGTTC
Source organism: Sinentomon sp. SZTP_YWyxl (assembly GCA_030068105.1). Taxonomy (NCBI): domain Eukaryota; kingdom Metazoa; phylum Arthropoda; class Protura; order Sinentomata; family Sinentomidae; genus Sinentomon; species Sinentomon sp. SZTP_YWyxl. The sequence continues at coordinate 9,357 of JASGXE010014067.1, read as the reverse complement.
GATGAGACAAACATTCCATGGAAGCTAAAACTATACTGGCAACAATTCCTGCAGCGTAAAGCAAATACAAAGCCTGATAATTGTGCAGAGATAGGGCCTTCCGAATCTTTGCATCGTCCAAACGAATAGTAACGGCTGTGTCGTTATTGTCGTCTTTCGCCAAATTTCGCCTGCGTTCCAGTTCCAGTTTCCCACGCTCCACTCCGAACCAGAACTCAATCAAACCGCTGCTCAACAGCCACAAAAGGTGATCATGATATGCCTGTACGAAGGGAGTGTCCTTAGGAAAGGACACTCCCGCCATGACTGATATTAGTCGTCCAGATCCGATCCGTAGAGTGGTTCGACCGTACAAATCGCAGAAGGCCATGCTTATCATTGACTCGGATGCGATCTGGAACGAGATGCACATGAAGTTCGGGAGTTCCTGCGCCAGGCGATGGCAATCGAAAAACGGGAAGAGCCTCATTCTCTTGTATGCTTCCATGTAACTGCCGTGAGTTGCCGCCTCGAATTCCTCATGGCCAGCTTGTCCGAAATTGACATAACCAATTGTGTATCCCCTTTCGTCGTGGGCAGCCACTGCATCTTCTAGAGTGTCAATAGGCGCCTCCAGGGGTGGATTAAGCATCCTAGAAATCAGATTCCCGTTGAAGGATACAATGATGATCAATGCGAAGAACAGATAGCAAACAACTATTGCCTGAAATCCACCAGGAATACCTGAACCTAACCTCTGAAATTGCCCCAGTACGCTGTGTATTGGGAGCCTCCTTGAGGTCCTGTTTGCCTGACGAATAACTTTGGGCGGTACACTGTACCAGCTGGCCTTCGACACAATCCACACAATTGTTGCCATTGCAATTGACGTCAACATCAAAGCAAATAATAAGCATATCCATACATTCCGTTTGAACGACGAAAATAGAGAGTACCATCTGTTGAGTACTTGCGGAGGTCTAGTTAGAATAACGAGAGGGCTGATGTAAAACGGTATGGTGGTGTCTATGACATTGATCAGTTCGTATGTAATTGGTCCACCGCACAAGGCATCCACTTTCCCTTCTGTTAACAACAGCAATGCTCCAGTAACATTTTTGGTAGTTCGATCTCGAAAACCAGGATTGTCCACAAATACAATTTCCAACGTTGCATTCATCTTTTTCGTGAGAACTTCGTGTATTTTGACCAGTGTACCGTCTGGAACAAAGGTGCCATTCTCCTCCTTCTTGTATGCTTGGCCAGGATAGACGATGGTTGCAAACCTTAGGATCCTGGATCCGAAATCTCTTGCGAAATTGGGATAAAGTTCGCCTTTTAACATTAAGCTGTTAGTGTCGTCTCCCCTTAACGAACCGATAGTAATTGGCCTGGAATGTCCATATTTGTTGTCAGAGAAAACCAACGAGTGCAACGATGCAATAGTGGCTGTAAATGCCCCTCGTCTAGCATTTGTCTTCCCAGCACTGACTTTGTACATCAGTTGCCTTAGCTCAGGGTGGTTTAAAACTTGTTCAGAGTTGTTGTGTTTCGACCAGATCATGAAATATGAACTTCTTCTTCTGTCGTTGGCAATTCCAATTGGGAGCAGACGAAGCCGAAAGTATTGGAAAAAGTCCATTCCTCTAGAGTCCGACTTACTCGTATTACCGTCATGGAGAACCAAAACTAGCTGACAGTGCTCGGAGAGTTGGTGAGCTTGTTTGAACACGTCGAAATCTGTGTTTTCTAAAGATGAGGATAAAAACGTGAAGGAAACCATGTAGACTTTGATTTACTATCCTAATTTCGAATGATCAACCAATTTGAATCATCCATTTTGTGGACAATCTTCTCTCCTCTCGAGAGGTTGCTACTCTCACCACATAATCTCTATCTCGGAATCTCTTAGTTATCCAGAGAAACAAATGGTAATGTTATTTTGAACCCAGGAGTGTTTGTTCACTCGATACCTATTCGTATAAGCGTGAAGACCATGGAAACTTTAAAAATATGTGGTACTTTTGACACTTATTTCTTTCAAATGTGCTTTTACCCCCATAAAAAGGCTGTTGTGTGGAGGACGTTTTCGAAAGCTTGCCATGAAACTGCTTGTTTGGCCCTTGACTTTTGAAAAGTTGATATTTTGTTTTTTACAGCGTTCTTCATGCGTTCTGCTTGGATATGATGCGTGGAAAAAAGAAAAAGTGCCTCTCGCAGGCGAAAAAGTGCCTTTTTCGTTTGCGCCCGAATCGCATTTCATTTGCTCATGTGGACGTTAGCAGGACCGTTGCTGGCAGATCACAGCTACTTGCAGTCGAGAGGTGACAAGTATAAGTTTTATGTGCGCGAAGTTGTTGTGATTCGTTTACGAAATTTGTCTGTCGCGGTCGTGTTGATCCGCGATTTATATTATTTATAGTGCTGCAGTTTATTTCTGGCAGTGCGTGGCACTGCCTTTTCTCTTTCGTTTTTGACCTTTTTCGAACGTTTGCATCCTTTCAGTGTGTTGTGTTTTGTGAAATTTGCCACTTTTGATAAATCGCGCCTTCTTCAAACCGGAGCCTGAAAAAAATTTATGCTGGGCTCTGCTTGTAACAGAACCCTTGTTTAGGGAAGCCGGTATTTATGAAAGGCTTCAGTTTTGAGTTGGAGTCCACCTCACTCCTGGACTAAGTATCCACTTCGCTTATGTGCGCTTCTTCCAACTAGAGTTATTTATCCGTGGGTTAAACCGTCAGACCGGGTTGAGCATATAATTTTAACATTGCTTTGAGGTTAAGTGTTTAACCAATAGGTTAAATTTGAACTCTAGTTGGAAGAACCGGGCATAAAAAGCAGCGAAGCAGATGAGGCTGCTGCCACACAACACGCATTGGTAACCTAAACAGGTAATGATCAGGGATAGCGCCTCGAATCAAGCACCCTTTGGTAGTTGGCGATGCTTCCTGTCCAAACGCTATCCAGGCCGCAGACATGCACGTATGAAAATGCGAGTACATTTCTGTGCCAATTATAGAAAATCATGGACTGACCGATTTCGAATACAGCCTTTTCTTGAAACCTCTTGATGATATCGGGATGGTCTGGATACGATTGAATATCGGATATAATCAAAGATTTTCCATCTGAATACACCTGATTGGATAACATTTGAAGATCGTCTGCGCTCATGTGATTGTCATGGATGATGTAGACAGGATCGCATTGCTGTGTTTTAGGATTCTTTAACATGGTTTGCAGCAAGCCAAGCTTGATCGCAGATTCTTCTGGTGCTGTCGTGGACTTTTCAAGATTGATGCCCCGCAAAACGGCTGAACCGACAACAATAAGTTGAACGCTAATTCCAATCAGAATTCCTTGCATGCTGACCATTTCCTGTGGGAGCGCAACATCTGTGAAAAGATAATTTCTGGTGAAAAACGTGAAAAATATGTCCATAAATGAAAGGTTGCAGTTCGGCATACCTGCCGACATCTGAAAAAGCTGAACTGCGGACGAGTTTTCACACGCACTCAAGTAGCCAAAATAGGAAGGAAGATGAGGACGATGTTGGCAGGGTGGGATAGGTAAGGAAAGGTGTGTTAGGCTAGGTTAGGTTGGGTTAGGTCAGGTTAGGTTGGGTTAGGTCAGGTTAGGGTTTACTTAGCTTTAAGTATATCAGAGAGCAATGGTGATAACTCGTTCAGTTCAATATCGGCAGGTATTCCGAACTCTTACCGAATGAAAAGGTGCTCTAATTTAAGTTCGCTTTCTCCGATAGTTCAACTGTGCGGATTCGGTCAGAGCTGGAGAATAGGTACACGAGTTGGATCAACAGGCTCGGTCCCATTTAATTTTTCGTTTCCAGGTCACTTTAGCTCTACCAGTTTACTTTAGCATCCTAATCTGTTGCAATGACGTCAAATTGACAAGTAAAGAAATCGGCAAATAAGCAACTGAGCAGGAACAACTGGTCACCAATTTGACCGGATTCTGTCCTCGTCAAATGTTAAACTCGGTATTCTACAGCTCTTTGGACGGAATTGACCAGCTCGGCGGATTCGGCCAAAATTGGAAGACCTCAATTATACAGCCAGTCTTTTTTTTAAGGAAATCGTTCTGACCCTTCCCACTACTGTCCCATTAGCTTTATGAACTTCAGTACAGAAGGCTGATGGGGCAGAAGGATCTATAATTCTTGAGTTCAATGTCGTACGACACATTCGGGCATAATTTTTTTTTCCAATCCACTTCCGCGGACCAGGAGCTCGCAACAGCCAATCACATCGTCTCAAATTGCGACGTCATCAATTTTGGGATTTTTGCATTGCCAGCGCTTTTTGCCATTTGGCATGTTTGCCACCGCTTCGCAACTCTTTCAGGGTCACAATGGGGTTAGGTTAGGTCAGGTTAGGTTAGGTTAGGTCAGGTTAGGTTTGGTTAAGGTAGGTTTTGAAATTTGGATGTTGAAATTGGCTGGAATTCCCAACAGCCAATCAGAGGCGCGCCTGCGGAAGTGGATTGGAAAAAAAATGTGCCACATTCGGGGGTACCTTGAATCAAATTAGCAACTGGAGTAGCGCTCAGCACGGGTTTCGTTCTGGATACTCTTGCGCCACTCAGTTAACTGCTTTTACTCAGGACATAGCAAGTGCCATGGACAATCGCTTATGCGTTGTTGCTGTCACGATTGACTTTTCTAAAGTTTTCGATGTCGTGCGTCATGATTTCATGATCTAAAAATTCCATATTCGGGTATTCATCCGTGTTTTAAATTGGTTGGTAGCCCACCTAACAGGACGGATCCAATGTGTGTTAAAGTCAAAACTGTTTGGTGATTGATAAACTGGGAGTTCAGTATCTGAGCTCCAAGAACCCGATTGATCGTTTCCTGGACTGAACAGAACAGTATTTTTCTTTGTCGCATTTCATATTTTCAAATCTGTAACATTTTCAAGTTGGACATACCTGAACAAATTTTGGCGCGACGTCAACTCGGAGTGAAAGGACTTTAGAGTGGAAAATTCTTTTTCTGGCACCTGCCTGTCACATCTGGTGTTCCACATGGTATTCTAGGCCCGCTTTTGTTTGTTATCTTTGTAAACGATCTTGTTGGTTCAGTCCACTCCCGGAATGCTGACGATTGCATTGTATATTCAGTTTATACAGCGTTGAGGACTGTTCAAATCTCTAGGCAGATTTGTATGGCATTGTTGAATGGTGTGCAACACTGTTGATAGCAATAATTAATCTTGATAAATTAATTAATAATTAATTAAATTAATAATAATTAATAATTAAATAAATTAAAAAAAAATAATTAATTAATCTCGATAAAAGAAGCAGAGGTCCAGATCCGTTTCAATACCACATTGCTGGGCAGAAACAGAGATTTTCATAACGAGATGAACCATTTGCCATTTTGGGTGGTGTCCAAATGAATTTGAAGTTGGTTCCTTCACCAAGAGATGGCCAGCGCCATGGCCATTTCTGGAAAAATGCGGAGCGCTGGGACTCGAACAGCGACACGCATTATGTAAAATCGGTCACGAAGTCCGTTGCCAGGCAGTGGTTCAAGCACTGAGCCACGACGACTTCGGTTTTCGCTGCCTGAAAATCGCAATTTGAATTAACTGACAAATTTTATGCGTAATGATAAAGCAATCGCTTTCACGTTCGTTACGTTGTTTCTCCCGCTGCAGCAACACAAAAAACGGCATTTTCTCCGCGAATAGTTTTTGCTCTTTTGGGCCCGAATTCAACCGGTTACCCTCCTTTCGCTTGGCTTTTGTCATGTCATGCCAGCGTATAAAGAAACCGATGACTCGAAAATGTACAGATAACTTATGTCTAAGACTGAATTTAAGGATAATTACCACAAACTGTGCGTATAGAAGCACTTTGTGACTTTTGCCAACTTTTTTCTGAGTGGATCAGGTCATCTTTGCCGACGTTCTCTTTCTACTCGGTGGCTTCGCCGCAAGATGACACCGCTGAGCCCGTTACGAAAAAAGTGGAGGGGCCAAATCAAATGGTCGTCTCGTTGTTTGATGTTTCTGGGCAGAACCTCCCGCAGCGATTATTGCTATGCTTGGTCTTTGTCCATGTTGACCTGCAAGATCATCAATTTTGGGCATTCCAAAAGACTGTCCATTTTTTACAAAAACACTCCATTTGTGATGTTCACCTAGATGAACTGGCGCAGCAGAAACTCAAGAAATAGCTCTAGCCTTTCTATACATTAAACGCGATCCTCTACATTCACTTTCCAATGAATTCACTCATGCCATGCTGGCCGTTTCTGAAGCGATAAAGCTGCACAGCGCTTAACTGCCTACCAAACGATGGCGAAGGCCAGAGGCGATGAATAGGGCATGGCAATATGAGTGACAATTCGTTCTTCGAGTCCATTTTCAAATGGATCTACTTGTCGAAGGGAAAATGCTGCAAAACTCATCTTCGCCTAATATGACCTGACATGAATGATTATTCTTCATTTTTTCTAATTAATATCAACATCTTTCCCAGTTAATGAACACACGAATTAGCCTCATTGCCAAAAATGCAGCTGGCATTTTTGCCAAAGATCATACCAGTCCTTTCTTCTAGAACTTTCTATTAATAGAGAAACAGAAGGGCTAAAAATTCTGCACTCTTATTTGCGCAGAATAAGGGGAATGAATTTGACTCGTTGATTGCGTTAAACAAACCTCATATTGTTGTTTGTACAGAGACTTGGCTCATTGCGGAAATTCGATAATCTGATATTTTGCCGATGGCACTACGATTTTAGTATAAAAATGATCGTAATGGCGGCGTAAAAGGGACCTCTACGCCGCCACGCAGCCAGGGAACGTCTGGCTCTAGACCTAAAATTTGCACTGACCTTTTTGTTCATCCAATGTTTGCTATTTTTTGTTCAATGTCATTTATTTTTTCGGTAGGTATGGCTTACAGTCAATTTCGACATTGTAGATTGATGACTTCATAATGTTCGGTAAGCCTTATTTGAGACTCGATCATTTCCAAAATAGCCATGATCAATTGGAATTTGTAAATAAGACTCTATCACAAACGATTGTGTTTCTAAAACAAATTCTCTACGGCTCATATTTGTCTGGACAAACTAAAAAATTAAAGGCACTTTCAATAAGTGACCTACCTCTTAAGCGCCTCCTTTGATCTTGATGCAGTCTCTTTGAGGTCGTAAATGCTGATACCACCATGATCAAATTCTACGATTGTTCAGATATCAACATCACTACCGAATCCCAAGCTCATCTGATCCTGATGCAGTCCATTAGAATTCGTGAGTGCTGATGCTACAACTGTTGAATACTGCGATTGTTCAGATATCAAAGTTCCACCAACAAATTCTTTTCTTTTAAATAGTTCGTGCCGCACTTCTTACAAGTTCTATTGTCGGAGTGTTTGGCAAAAATAGGAGTTGGGTGTTTGACTCCACTATCTACTCGCACATTCGTCTACTTTAAAGAATTATCGTCTATCGCTTTTCTTTTTCAACTAATTCGCGACTTCCTGTTCGGCCAGCAACCAAACGTTCTCGGTCTCGAAAAATGTAACTCCTTGGCACACTTTCCCAAACATTCTCATGTAGTTTTGACACGAGCGTTAAGGATTAGGTATGCAACACTAGGCAACAAGAGAATTGGCAATTTGCAGTCATGAATGGCAGAGAATTCAAATTGATGAGGACGCGCCTCCCTTCCCAATTAGGCCTTTCTTGACTTGACGACTTTGTTGCTATCATTACATTTGGATACGAGCAGGTGCATTGGTCCGCAAACAGTTTGCGTGATGGGATTCGTGGAAAAACCCACGACCGAATGAGTGACATAATCAAATTCAACTCGATCTTTTTCACATTTGAATTGAACAGATGAAACTTGAATCAAATTGAACCAGCATATATTTCATCTAATAAACATAATCAGAAATTAGGAAGAACAAACAACGAGAAAGCCGTGAATTCGAGCCAAGATAGAAGGGGTTGCGTTTTACCCTTTGAATTTTTTGGTGAATGAAAGTTGCTATGGAACTAAGCAAGCACCTGCTCCTTTGTCAAGATGGGTGGGAAGTGTTCAGAGTTCAGATGTCACTGCGACAGCTGGTCTTAACCACACGGAAGGCGTGGAGGGAAGGAAGCGATTTCCAACCAAATTTGGGAAATTCAAATTACAAGGTAGCTTTTCGAACAAGACGATGAACACAGATCGTCTTTGCCCCAAAATCCGCTTTCTTCTTGGAATTTAATGATGACACGCACATTTCACACTCTGGCGCAGGACCATTCTTTTGCCATGTATTCTCTCCTCGTATGTCAACTACCGGCATTGTCAAAACATAAAAATGTGGATACCATTCTAGATTTTCAGAAAGGCGTTTAAATTTTGCAAGAGGTATACTACTCTTGCGCTACTGCTCTAGACGATGTTTCAACGCAAATTGTTGTGCAGCGAGTGCTGAGCGGAATGGATCCAGCCTTGAGAGTACTTGTAAGGACATAGTATAGTTTAGCGGTTGGAACAGATTCCTGAAAGAAGTCGTTGCCGTTGAAGAATTACTCAAAGCGCAAAAACGCGAATCGAGAGAAGTGAGAGCTTTTGTTGAGCATGTGAATGGAACTACATCAACAAATCATTAAAGGAAAAATCAAAATTCAAATCAAAATGTTACCAGCAACATTCGCAACGGAAGAGAAAATAAATCCGAGGTCGCAACCAAAGTCCGCGGCAAATCAGGCACTGCGAACCGCCGAATTATCAACGAAGTCCGCCGAAGTATTTGCATCGGCAATGGTCACGTTTTCCAGTCCATGAGCAAAAAACGGTCAGATGGGCAGCCTTGAGCAGAAACCAATAAAAATTCAGAAATATAAATGATTGAAAACCTTGTGCCAGTAATGGGAAATGTGAGCAATGAAGTTAGTTGTTGCAACGAGGCAGCTCAGCTGCAAGGACGCGTCATTTCTCTTCCATGAAGAGACCTCTTCCATGAAGCTGAACCCGACCAAATGTTCGCTTATACAGTTTTGCTGTAGTTCGATTAAAGTTAATCCTTCTGTGTATGTTCTGTATGACCAACCATTATCCCCGCAACCCTTTTCAACATACCTGGGAGTTATTTTTGATCGCAAACTCGATTGGTCTAGACAAATTGCAGCAGTAACCAAAAAAGCAAATAGTGCTCTGTATTTCATTAAAAGGAACTTTAGAAAGTGCCCCGCTAAAATACGTGGAATTGCCTATCTTGCCTTATTATGCCCTATTATTATGCCTTATTATGCCCTTGCCTATTATGCCCTATTCGCACTATGCTGGCGTGGGACTCAAAATGAGGCTGAAGAGTGCGACGCGAAAAGAGTGCCGTGGCCTC
>JASGXE010014066.1:0-11395 GCA_030068105.1 Sinentomon sp. SZTP_YWyxl | reverse complement strand
GGCCTTTTTGTCTAAATATTTCGACAGATTAAACTTTTATTGAAAATACATTTGATCACCATCATTCTTTCTGGTTGTTTGCAAATCAACAGTGTTTCGCTGAATTTAAGACGCTAGCTTTTTGCTTTGAAGCCGTATAACATTTGCCGCTCGCTGAAATGAACAATACCTCTTTATCCAAGAAACGGGAATCCAAGAAACGGGAGTCCAAGAAACGGGAATCCAAGAAAAGGGATTCCAAGAAACGGGAATCCAAGAAACGGGACGATTTTCGTCCAAGAAACGGGAATCCAAGAATCGGGAATCCAAGAAACGGGCTAGCGCCGTTTTAAGGACTCCTGACAATTTTACAGTTGCTCTTGGGAGCGAGTACGACATCCAGAAGTTACAGGCTTTGGTGCGATTCCAGTGCCGACTGTAAAATTACAGGCGCAGAGGAGCACAGGAATCTATGGAATAATCACTTCCCCGAAAGGAAATAACGATATGAGGAACCTGTAAAAATGCATCCTCCGCTGTAAAGAAATAAAGTCTGTGAAATTACAGCAGAATACTGCACTTTTTATTGTAATGATTACATCATCGGCTGTAATGTTTACTGTTTCAGTGGGGAGTCCATTCCCAACTGTACATCTTACAGTCACCGACTGTAATCTTTGCCGATTACAGTCCGACAAAGTATTGCTTACTGCTAGACGCAGGTATTATCACAGGATAAGTTTACAGCGTCTGGAAATTACAGCTGAATGTAATTACTACAGAAAATTTTACGGCGACGACAGGAGTGGCTACAGGAACTGTTTACAGTGTGCGTATTTAAAGCTAAGGATAAATGTGGAAGGGTTACCGTTAAAAACACAAAGTTGATTTGCTGTTTACTGTCGAGCATGAGTATTTAAAGCTAAGGATAAATGTGGAAGGGTTACCGTTAAGAAACACAATAGTTGATTTGCTGTTTACTGGCGAGCATGCGTATTTAAATCGAAGGTTAAATTTAGAAATGTCGTGTTTGCATATAGAGTTCTTCGGTCATTGCATTTATAAGCAGAGTATGGAAAAAGGAAGCTCTATTATCAGTTCACGCGTCCCGCAGAATTCGGAAACTGCACTGTCGAAATGTGCTAAACATGCATACTCAGACATTCAAAATACCCGGGCCATAGGAGATTTTTGTCAGAGTTTTGAAGCACGGGGCAATGTTATTCCCCATCTACTAAGCGCTGTTAAATACATTCCTTAATGAAATGTGTTTTGCGGCGCATGAGAAATGGGAATTACATTGCCCCGTGCTTCAAAAGTCTGAAAAAATCGCTTTGGCCCGGGTTTTCAAAATGGCTCCGTACATAACATTATCCCAAAATCGTGTGGTAATACCATAATGGAAAAACGTTTGGTGCTTGACTCTAACAGATTTGACCTGCTGTATGAGTATGGAACGTCAGGAAAGGCCGAAGGTGAAATGATTTGCGGAAAATAAACCAGTTGCTTTGGTCAAAAACTGCTCCCAATAATGAAAAAAATAATGCCTGTTCCTCAGTTTGATATCAGATTATTTTTCTCTGAAATTTGAAAGATGTAGTTTATTATCCTTTTTAAAAATATCCAATAAAGACGAAGGAAATTTCAGCCATTCCAAAAGTCATTCCATAATTGCCAAAACAGCATGCCAAAATTGCCAAAAATCATGTCTATTGTCCTACAAATATTATGAAGTTTGACTTACGACGTGAGAGCGACTCGGTAACGGTGCAGCTTAGTTCCTCGAATTGAATGTTGACGTCCCTGCAGCGTTTTGGAAAGCAGCTCAAAAGGGTGTTTTCCATCATTAAAACCGCAAGATACGTAAAATCAGCATGCTTTCCTGAGGCGGTTTTACGCAAAAGGATAACGACACATTAAGCGAAACATTTCTAAGGCTATAATTTTAATTGGCACAAAAACAGTTGAAACGTTTAGGAGAACAGATGGAAAATTATATAAATCGTGTCTTTCTCCTTGCTCATTTCGAGCTTCCTTTTGAATGAAGCGTGTGCTTTTTTGCGAACACAGTTTTTAGGCAAGAGCCGCGTTTACGCGGCAGGTGCAGATATTTATGTGCAGAGCGGGCAATTTCAATTCCGCTGTGCACCCCTGACTCCTCGCGATTTGTTCGTTCGCACATGATCAGCTTGAGTTTCGAGAACAGGAAATGGTCAACGGAGATATTCTAAGTCAGGTGAATACGGGGATGTTGAAGCACGTCTTTACATTGACTTGTTTTTTCACCAAAAACTCTCGTACAACGACAGTCCCGTGAAGTGGTCATTATTTTGGTGCAAAAAAACCAACTTCCCCGAGCTCGATATTCGGGCGTCATTTGAAAAATTCTCTTCCACATGCGCTCCATAACACCCAGATTATGTTCTCCGGTGACGTTTTGGCCCTGTGGGACGAATTTCCCCAGTATATCTAGTGCCTTTTTTGAGTCACAAAACAAAACAAATCGTAACATTGTCTTCTTCCTGACTTCTATGGAATCGCAAATTTTTCGTTTTCAGGGGACCCGAGTGGACTTCCACGTAGCGCTCTTGCACTTCGTTTGAAGATCGTATACGAGAAGAACCAACCGTCCAAGGCCAAGAAACCAACCAAGTCCAAGAAACGGTGACGAGGGTCATTGAGGCCATTCCCCAAGACGACATTTCTATGCTGCGGCATTGTTAGAATGTGCATGTCCAGCGGGTTGACGCAGAAGGGCCTCAATGACCCTCGTCATATAAGCCTCAATGACCTTCGTTTTGTAAAAGTAACAAATTTAGATAACTTGCCCAATTGTTTTCTTTAAAACAAAAAATAGGTACCGTCAGTTTATATTTAAATCCGACATTTTTTCGATGGTTTGGTGATTTACTTCACAGCGGACAGACAACTTGCGTATTGAAAAATTTATAGACCTCTGGAAAAAAATAAAAAAAGTATAAAGTATAAAAAAGTATAAAGTCTACTAAGTCTGCTGCTGCGCTTTCGTCTTAACCGTATTGATTTACAGTTGCTAGGTCAATTCCTCCATGAAAAATAGTCAGATTTACTTCGCAACTAGAGGCACCGTTATCCCCGAGTAAGATTTACCATTATCTATCCCGTTATCGTGTTTGTGCACCTCACGGCCGAAAGCCGATAACTTTTTGAATCATTTGAACATTTGACAAGAAAACAAAAGGAGATCAATACGGGGTTAATAACACGAAATCCGGCGGATTGTGAGGTAAATGTTTGCCATTGAAGTAAATTGTAAATGTCTATCTTGAAAATCGAATTTACCTCGAAAGTCGGAGCGTTTACCCCTGCTTATATCGACCTCTCCAGTCAACTCGTACACTGTAAAGATGGGAAGGCATATAAAAGTCGCAATCATATTATTTTGTTTAGATTTGTTCTAGTTTTCGCAGGTTGACTTGGCTTCGTAGGTTGACTTCTCAGAGTGATATTGCGGGGTGATATCCAAAAGAAAGATAATCGCTATATTCTAAATTCTGAATCTGAATCCAGCTAAATTGACGATCGAGGATCAACTCCCGGCTAACGTAATCTGCGGCTTCAAGTAAAAAGTCGAACAACATGATTCCTTGTTTATGGGAAATGACAAATTTTTGAGCACGGTTAACAACTTTGTAGGAACAACCTTTGTTGGAACAAAATTAAAGGAATCAAAATTTTGATCTCCCGGGTCAAAATTTTGATCTTCGATCAAGAAATTGGCCCTTTGAGCACGGATCGAAATAACGTACCACCAATCAATTTTCTATGCTGATTCGAATTTTTTGCGAGTGTACTTACGGCTAAATAACGCAGTGCAGCTACGCGCGAAATTCCAGGTTCGAAGTTGCTTGATATAATCATTTTCAGGTTGATGATTCCAAATGGTTCCACTTCGATCGAATTTTCTGTGTCGAAAGGAGCAAGCCTTTATCTAAAACGTCCCCTCCGATGCACTCAAGCTTGTGATTACAGCGTTCGATGCCGCCCGCCGCGAGAATAGGATAACAGTCAAAGTTGATGAAAAATGTTTTACGTTGGTTAGACTTGCCAAATCAGTCAAAAAAGATTTTTTTGTACAGGCCCCAGCGAGCTTTTGGGGTGTTATACCCTTAAAAAACTGCTCCCAATGCAGGTGCATGGAACATTGTTGTGAAATGTTATTCGTGCCGCCTTATTCCCATTAGACGTTCTTCCGTTTAGTCGTTATTCCGGTTAGACGTTGATCCTGTTAGACGTTTGTCCTGTTAGACGTTATTCCGATTAGACGTTCCAAAAAGTAGACGTTATCCCGATTTGACGTTATTCTGATTAGACGTAAATTTACACCTAACCGAAATTATTAGACGTTATTCCGTGCACCCCCGTACTTCCTTCGGCATGGCATGACTCAGTCGCTGCAACACTGCATAACTGCAGAGGGATAGCAATTTGAACATTTGATTCGCTGACGAGGACGAAGAGTTGCTCTGGAGGGCGATCAAAACAATGCTCAAAGTTCAGCCACCCTGTTCGAGTACACGTTAGTAAACTTAAAAGTCACGAGTGTCATGAGAAAAATATTGAGAGGAGAAAACTCCGAAAATATTCGAGAAGAATTATGAGTCAATCAATCAGCAATGTCGATCATGTTCCTGCCATGAATTGGGCCTCATTCGCGTCGGCAATGTGGGACGCGCCGCCTTTCCTGTTGCTGACGCGGGGACCCAGCTGTTTTTAATGAAAGAAAAAACAATAGCGCAGACGGTGAAAAGTCCACGTCAACACAGTTGCCTCGTGATGTGGTGGGTTGGCGAAAACGGATTACCGGAACACTGGGAAACTGAATGGCTTTAGTTGCCTGGATCGGCCAGCACTGAGCTGGAACACCGAAGAACTAAATGGCTTTTTCTGCCTGAGCTGCGGGCACGAGGAAGCTTTTTCTCCGATTTTTTTATCCGATATCCGATCACACAGATGAGGTGCGTGCGCAATGAAAAATGCTCAGGCTTTATCACAGGACGATAACAAACAATTCACGTCTTGCGGTGAAAACGTTCCTTCCTGATTTAGTTTATTGATATACGCAACATACGTGTATATGTTTTTCGCATCACACCCCACCGATGAAAAAAAGAACGGAATGAAGTCAAAAGGGTTGACGTGTGGCACGACGAATTTGAAGATTTTTCTTCCTCTTGCTGAAGACTTTTAAAACTCTGGCACAAGATTGCTCTCCGCTATAGATGCACAAACAAGGACAAACTGAATCCAGTATAGATTCCGCTTACATTAATTGGTACAGCGCCATATTTCTATACCTACGTATTCATCTAAATGACTTGCATTTTCTCTCAACGGAATCTCATACCATTGACATTGCACACATGTTCATGCACATAATGATTTAACTGCACGCATAGGTGGATAGTCGCGACGGAATTAGATACCTTTCACATACCTGCATTTAAAATATTGCAATACGGTTCTGATTTTTGCAAAAACCCCGGGCTGAAGAAAGGAAAGATCCTTTTTTGTAAACGGTGTCTAAATCCGACAACTCCAGACAGCTGTGTTGCAATGTGGCACTTTAATTTCTACCGTTTGCATGAGAGTAAAAAGCAAGAACTGAAAAATGCAGAGGCAACTGTTATCAAATCGGAAAACACGTGGATGAGAGCATCAATTCCGTCACTGCTGTTAGGTACGTAAATTTACACAATTGTATGAACTTTACACACCCATATGAGATAGAAAATTGTTTGTTAGAGAAGCTAAATCATATGAATTCAATAGCAGAACTATTTCTGAAAACAGCAGTGATTCAGAATTATTAACAGTTGCGAGGCGAAAAGCCAAAAATTGCGAAAAATTCAAATGATGGGGAACAGGATAGTCCCTCATCAAATTTCGTAGTTGAAGCGAACCCTTCGTGAGCCTATAATTGAATCGCTCGGCTTCAAAAAGTAACTTGTCCTATTTTTGGCGGTTTTGAGTTTGAGGTGTCAACATGTTACCCAATTCGAGACCGACCATTCAGTGTCAAAAGGTTATCAATACCTTGTCCGTAAGCCGCGAAATTTTGGGTCAAAGGTTCGTTCGGAATCAAAAGGTAACTTGTCCCATGTAAACAGGTAGCTTCTCTGGGACAAGTTACCTTTTGATTCCGAATTCACTGTAAAAACCCAGAACACTTCAAGATCACATGAAGATCGGCATTTTGTAACAGATAATAATCACTTCCAGAGCGCTCTCGGTGCACACCCACGATGATCTTCGTCAAACGATCTTCGTTGAGGAAGGGTCATCGTGTGTTTCGAACGTGATCTTGAAAGTGTTCCAGGCGATCTATCCGATCTTGAGAAGATCGTTTCACTGTAACAGAAAAAGAGCACTCCAAATGATCTCGCGGTGATGATTCTCAAATGCTCCAGGTGTTCTGGGTGATCTTTCCAAAAGTGGTTGGCCACAGAATGACGCAACTTTTTTGGGAGACCATTCACACAAGATGAAAATGAATGTGAAATGGAATCGTTACACGAACAAAATAGGAAGTGCTCTCTTTTTGTTGCAGGAAAATGTTTTTTTCAGGTTCGTAGGAAGACTTGAAATCATCAGGATGAATCCAGAATGCGATTTTACAAACCCTGCCGCGACTTTAGATGGCAGAGAGCGTTTTGTGCAAGAATGCTCGGTTGGGGCTCTGTTTTCGCAAGAAAGTTTTCCTTTTTCTCTCCCAAAACAATCTGAACCTGACCTAACCTTGTACCCTCTCGGACAAAACGATGCTCGATGGGGGCCCCGGCCTGTCATCTAAAGTCGCGGCAGGGTTTGTAAACTGGCA
Source organism: Sinentomon sp. SZTP_YWyxl (assembly GCA_030068105.1). Lineage (NCBI taxonomy): Eukaryota > Metazoa > Arthropoda > Protura > Sinentomata > Sinentomidae > Sinentomon > Sinentomon sp. SZTP_YWyxl. The sequence continues at coordinate 4,557 of JASGXE010014066.1, read as the reverse complement.
TCCAGAATAGGCATGTGCAAAGTGAAAGAAAATCCTCTGGAAAGGCCATCAGCATCTGTGCACAAAATACTGAACGTTTTCTCTGCATTCTTCTCTCAAACGTTGGACGCTCATGTTTTATACTGTTTACTGTGGATGTTTCAGCTTCTGCTTGCATTGTTGAAAATTTTCGGATTGGATCCTCCAACAAAAAAAAAAAAATACGCAGAATAACTCCAGAAGAATTGAATTTTATTCCAATCCGAATAATGGTCATGGAAAAAATAAAGCAGGTTAGAAATTTGACAACTGTCTGAATCTGGGAAAATCATCCTGTTGTGATGACCTTCCTCTGTTTGTGTCAAAACTCAAAGGTGCTAAAATATCGTGATGGTCTTTCAAGCGTATGACGATCGCCACTGATGTCACCCAAGATCCCACATCCTTTCATCTTGTGGGATCTGCATACGAAACGCCAGTTTCCAGATCCTTGGCTGGAGAGCATTCAGCCAAAGAAAGGCTGGTACATGCGAGGAAAGTACCTATACACACAGCAACCGAAAGTTATTTCCATATTGTGGGGACGTCAATTACGAAAGAACGCAAATTCACCCAATTATTTTTCCTCCTCATCAGAAAAACAGTTTAAATGCAGGTACCGCTTGCAGACCACTGCTGCATCAACAGGTTTACTCAACCGTGTTGCATCTCAGTTTTTGTGTCACTTAATTACACCGTTGAGAAGAAACATTGGTCACTTCCCTGGCTGCAGGCAGGGACCTGTGATGGGTGGACTTGCGAGATCATGAACAAGCAAGCAACATGGTTGGCCTGCTTTCCTGAATGAGATGATTGGGCACATTGGGCACTGCCCTGGTCATCACTGAAGAACGGAGAGGAAAGTCTTTGTCGAAATGTGATGGCAATGTTATCTGGTTCGCTTCGATCGATAATGAAACGCAGTCCGCTTTGATATCCCTGTAACAAAAACATTTACATGTTCTCGGTTATTGGATTGCAAAAATATTTTTTGAACAGTGGAGATTATTTTGCACGTGCTGAAATGGAAAATCTCACAAGATGAGGAAAGTAAACTTGGGCCCCCACAGACGAATTTTTGAACCAGGATTTTGCCACAATGAAAGCTCGCCAATTTGCACGCCGAAAATTAGAATTTGGTCACTCGCCTCCTTTCGGGGGCGCCCCCAAGGTTCTGGGGTTCGCCTCCCCCACAGTCGACTTTCGGCCCAAAGTTTTTGCCAGGATTTTTTTTCAAGTTGCGCAAATTTGTAACACCCAAAAACAACATTTGTACACCCACCCCGTTCTCGGATCGGGCCCTCCAAGTTTGGGGCCCAGGCCAGTCCCCCACGTCGAATTTCGACCGCAATTTTTATCAGAATTAAGAACTCAATTTGTCCAAATTTGTAGAGTGGCGGGTGAATTAATGTACCCATACATGTGTTTTTCCCATCTAACTGTTGTCTCCGAAACTTTTTTCTTTCTTTTTTGTTCTTGTGCAGGCGGTAGAAATTAAAGCGCCAAATTGCAACAAAGCATTCTGAGGTGTCGGATTTTCATCCGGTTTTTCATCCGGTGACACAAGTGGATTTTCAATTTTTGCTGCATACCTGGAGTTTTGCCGAAATCTGAACGGTCGCAATTATTTTTTACATGTATGAGTTCATTAATTCCGCCGCCGTTTTAACCGAAAATTAAAATTTTGTTCACCCACCCTTTTCCAGTGGCGGGCCCTTCAAGTTTGGGGGTGGGCCCGCCCAAAGTGAACTTCGCCCCCTCCCAGAGACGAATTTCGACCACAGTTTTTGCCAGGATTTTGTACCAACTCTATTTGTTTGATCTGTACCTACACGGAAAATTAGAATTGTACACCCGCACCTTTTCAGGGGCAGGCCTATGAGGGGAGGTGGGCCGATCCCAAATTTGGGGCCCGCTCCCGGAAGGGGGTGGGTGTACAAATGCTATTTTTGGGCGAACAAATTATTACAAATTGAGCACGAAATCCTGGAAAAAACTTCGGTGGAAATTCGACCCTTGGGGGCTCTGGCCCCCCTAAACTTGGGGGGTGCTCCCCCGAAATGGGGTGGGTGTGCAAATTAAAATTTTCGGTGTACAAATTGAGCTGTAAATCCTGGCTAAAACTTGGTTGGTTCAAATTTCTTCTGCGGGGGGCCAATTTACTTGAGATTGCATATTTGGGGTTGGGGATCTGACTTTGTGACAACCTGTGAGATATGCGTTTGATATCACGCTCCAGAGAGTCCATTTCCTTTGACGTGTCCTCTGCTATTGTCAAAGTTAATCCGCATAGGATGCATTGTGTGGAGCCAGAGACACAGGCGACGTGTGCAAGGAATGAGCCAGTCACAATTGGTCTGAATTCACAACTTCCGATTTTTTGGCATGGGTTGTGTTTTAAAAGCAATCTTGGGGTATCAGAATCAAAGTCCTGTCTGCTTGTGGAGAAGGTCAAGTCCGCGGACGTGATTTGTGGCTTCTTTTCGTTAGGTAGTTCTCAAATAAAGCTAACCAAACACGACCTACCTTCCTACCCTTGCCGCCTATTTCTTGTTATAAGCCAGCATTTGGCGTCCGCCGATGATTTGCAGTTTTTCGCAAATCACGTCCGCGAACTTTGTCTCCTCCACATTTCTTCATGTCTTTGGAACTTGAACATACTTTGGGAAGGACTGATCACATGTGCCACGCATGCCGAGGAAGTCTGACAACCCGTTCGGTTCATATGAGGTCAAGTATTCTAAACTGTCAACCCAATTTCGTTTAGAAATCCGCGGCCCCGCTGTGATACCTATACTCATGCTCGTGAATTCGGACCATTAAAAGCTTTGATAAGGTGGCCTTGTTGTCTAGAATGTTGCAAAGCATGCTGCCTGAGGTCAATCGTGTTTCATTCCACTTGGATGCCCACATTCTGCATCGCCCAAATCCAGTGAATATCTGCCCGGAAAGTCTCCTTTTCGGACCAAACTCAAATGCGTCAATGTCGCTCTCAAAAGTCGAGTGGAGGACATGGCTCTTCTTTCTCAGCTGCAACTGCTGTCTGACAGAATATTTTTTTCAAAGAAATAAATCACACTCAATCAATTGCAAAATTCATTCATCATCAATCAACTTGCAAACCTTCATTTATTCCAATCAACCTGCAAACCTTCATTTATACATTCTGAATGAATGAATTAATGAAGGTTTGCAAGTTGATCAATGATGAATGAATTTTGCAATAAAACTTGAATGAATGAATTTCATTCAACAATCACAAAACAACTACAAATTTTGCAAACATTACAAAGGTGTGCATGATTTCACAAAAATGCACTGAATTGTTGGACCAACAGGCTCACCAACGATGTGTTTCTAAGCATGCATCAGAATATTTATTTTTCAAGAATACTGGGCACTGGTATGTCAGAACTTGCATCATTTTCTGGGCCTTTGCACTCTTTACCCCAGTCAATGGGTTCCATCACTTTACAATTTCCAATCACGGAATGACGCCACAAAAGTAATGATACTTACCAACATCGTCGCATTGGTGGCTTTTCATGCATGGAACAATGAATGGGCGAAAAGACATTCATCCACAGCGTTGAAACGAGACAGCACCAAACGAACCCTCCTTCCGGGAATGGGCCGCCGATTGTGGCAGCAGGTGGACTCTTGCAAACACCAGGGTGGCATGCTTCCTCTTTGGGACAAAAGGGTCTTGATTGGGTAGGAAGAAATTGCAGTGCGGAGAGATCTGTTCCTCGGAAGTGAGCAACTTGGTCGACAGTGAAAGGCCACAACGTGATTTGGCGGCACTCATTCAAGAATGGTGTGACAGGTCGGCCATGGCCATGAACGTTGGTTTGGTCTCCAGGGTGGATGCTGAAAACATCAAAAGAAGAAAAATCATGATTAGACAATTGACAACTGAAGACTTTCAACTTTCAAGTTGGTGCCAAGTCGACCTTGCTGCTGTTTGTTCGAAGGGTCTTGGTGTGGCAACAACCCGCAGGGTGACTGCAGTTCAACCTGCAGGAGGTAATTTCACTTCCGTTGATTCCGATTTGGGGAACAGCAATGGATCGCCCGCAAAAACACAAAAACACGAGGAAGAAACATCTGATCAGATGTGGTATCTTGTTATTTTTCCAGAATCACCCTGTGGGAGTGGGCCTGCATGGAACTGTTGAGTGGGCCTCGTCTGCAAAACCGGAAATCGCTCGCAAAATGAAAATAAAGCTGCACAATTGAAACTGCTTTGGGTGTTGCAGGGATGCTCAAAGTAGGGGTAAAGCAGACCTTGTGAGAACAAATTTGGGATGCAGCGGATAAGTGAGGGGGTCATGGGCGGGAGCCCGCCCCTGGGCCCTCTCACCCGCATCCAAACAACCAAACCCAATGCAGTTAAACTGCAAAACCCACCATTCCAAAGCTCAACCGAGCCCAATCTTTCAGCCCAACCCAATGTCATCTCATTTGACCTAAATTTGACTTTGCAGACGTTTTGACATTGTGGCAATTGGCAACATGGTTTTTGACATTGTGATTTTT